>OX418219.1:14243309-14326036 GCA_948455865.1 Conomelus anceps
AAATTTCACTGAAGTACAGCACAATTATCCAACCAGACACAGACTCAACCTTGGCTTTAACACACCTAAGATCAACCTTAAGTTCATTAAATAATAAATAACCCATTTTATCTCGTGCACATATTATATCGCAACCTTCTGAAGACAATCCTGGACACGGGGAGGTGCAGCGTCTATGTATGTAATAGAAGGGTGGTCGATTGGCTGTTTGATATAGGCCGGGAGGCTCCTGATTCACTCACCCTACACTTAATTCCTGAACATTATTCAAAAGCTATCGCTGCCTGGGTGTTTTGAGAATCTGCCAATTACCTGTATTTATTTATAGTAGATTGATCATTGCTGGACTAGTAACTTTCAGTTCTTTGGGTATGGAATTTTTAATTCTTCTAAATTACTACATTTTTTTAATTTGTATTTAATAAAGCAATTGTATATGTTTTCCAAATTTTATTGGCAACTCATTGAGTAATAATTTAAAATTATCTCTTACATTAGTAGATAAGAATTCTTTCCTCACACATGGATCTGTAGTTCATGTGGGGAAATATATTTCTTTGTATTTTAATTGTACTTCTATTATGATTGTAATATGTTGTGTGGAAATAAATAAATTCATTCATTCAACCTTGACGATCATCTGATTCATTAGGAGAAAATTGATGTATTCCTGATCAAAGTAAGTAAAATTGCAGCTATTTACAAGGAATATAGTCACTTTTTTTTAAATTACCTGCTAAAAATGCTCATTGTCAAACACAGATATTTCCTGCATTTTGTTTTTACTTTAATTTTTTATTTCAAGGCCCTTGTGTGGCGGGAGTTGTTGGACTGAAAATGCCAAGATACTGTCTTTTTGGCGATACTGTGAATACAGCGTCTCGAATGGAGTCCAATGGGAAAGGTGAGTGAAATATCGATATCAATAATTGTTTTCAAGTAGAGTACAAAGAAAATGTGAAGGAAAGTTGCTAGAAATGTATTGAAATTAGTACAAATCTATTTTAAAGCTACGGCTTCAAATGAAACATCTTAGTCACAATGATTGATGAGATCTTCAGGCTCATCATAAATAATCAAACAAAATTCAAATCTGAAGGTGCTTGCTTTAGAGAATCACTCATATGCAAATATTTGCAACATTTTGATATTATCACCATTTCTTCAAACATTTGAACTATATTTAGTATTGATATCAAGTGAGTCCATTGAAACGTAGGTAGATTTTATTCAATTAAGCTTATATAAAAGTAAATATTATATTATCAAGTATATACATATACTGCTACTTTATATTGATACTAAAGCAGATCAATCCAATCCTAAATTCTTAACGGTTGTACCTTAGCACTAACACTGTCTCAGATTTTCTTGAATTTTCCTCTCACTAAAAAGCCCCTCACTCCAAACACGTAATAGTTCACAATAAACTGTCAGAAGATTTGAAAATAATGCAAATGATGAACTACAAAAGATTATGTTTTCTTGGCAACCCATATTATAATGTAAATGTGAGTAGTGGCTGTTATATTATGACCAATTTTGAAATTAATATTATTACAAAAATTGAACTTTATTGATTACTATTAGTTTTATTCTTCCCAAATTATTCGTATCTATGCTTATAACTCGAATTGAATTCGCAAACACTCATAGGTGAATAAATTTAAAATTTTTATTCCAGTCTGAAAGCAATGCAGTTTGCCATCCTTCTTTCAGCACATTGAGTTTTTAATAAATACTTTACTATTGGCATAATTTTTTGTAAATATGTACTGTTGATGATCTCTTAAGAATTGGCCCCATGCTGCTTGAATCATCTCACATTCTTATTTTTACTAGAGGTCAATGATTTGATATTTTAACCTAACTTAATTGAATTGTAATTCTCCCTACGATTAGAAAATTGAATAATAAGACTTGAAGTTGTCACAAACACATTTATTGAAAACCGTGAGATACTGGTTTCGGCTGTTGCACCATTATCAATCTCAAACACACTAAAACTAAAGTAAAGAGTAGCTTAATATATGCTAAACACAAAATGTTGCAATTGTCTGAGGGTGAAAGTGCCTCTCAAAGGCTGGCCTTCATTGAAGGTATGTGATTGGCTGAAGGCCCTAACAAGTCACGCCCACTGGTGGGAGGAGCAACAAGAAATAATTTAGTTTGAAGTGACTGACAATTGAATAAACTGACAAATATACATAAACAGAATTTATTAATTTCGAATTCCTTTAATTGCTATTACTTTATACTGAAGACTTCCGCAATGGCGGATATTGACAACAGCATTGAAAAGCTGATGGGAATCGATGAATGCTACTGTACAAAAATATCAGTCACCACCGGGAATCGAACCACGGACCTCTCAATTGCCGGTTGAGCGCCCTTAACCACTAGACCATGGAGACCTTTCTGCACAGGAGCATTCATTTTCAACTTGGCCATATCGGCTCGTATCTCACAAGTTAGTTTGAATGCTCCTGTGCAGAAAGGTCTCCATGGTCTAGTGGTTAAGGGCGCTCAACCGGCAATTGAGAGGTCCGTGGTTCGATTCCCGGTGGTGACTGATATTTTTGTACAGTAGCATTCATCGATTCCCATCAGCTTTTCAATGCTGTTGTCAATATCCGCCATTGCGGAAGTCTTCAGTATAAAGTAATAGCAATTGAAGGAATTCGAAATTAAAGAAATAATTAGTGTCAAAATCAAGAACCAAAAAGTGACAAACAAGAACAATACAAAAGTGGGCTAGAATGAAAAAATTAAAATGCAATAAAAAATGAAGCTAAATGAAATGCTATCAAGGTCAACTGAGAAAAACCAAGAAAGTACCTTCATTAAAGAGTAGGACAGAATTATGATGAAACCAAGTTAGTTGCATTGAATTGGCTGAAATAAATTTGATCAATTAAACTAACTTAGTATTGGAATCTTTTTTTACCAACCTATATAGTTACCTCCAAAGCTTCTAAAATATTCAGTTGTCTGCCTTTGCCAATTAAATGCAGTAATTCAACATCTTCTTCAGTCTTGAACTTGTGTCCATTAGTAATGAGCTGCTTTCCAAAATTTGTGTCTCCTTTTTGGGTTTTCCAATCTCTAATATGTTCATTTATTCTACATTTGAAACGTCTACCAGTCTGACCCACAACACGCATTACAATCACCGCAATTTGATTTATAAGCTCCACTTTTATCCCAGATATCAATTTTATCTTTACTACACCCGAACAAACTATTTAAAATAGGGTTTGATGAAAGCTACATCAAAACCGTTCTTTTTTAATTATTTTCCTAATTTATCAGATACTGAGCCAAGATAAGGTACAAGTCTTCTGCTTGTTTTATTTTAAAACCCTCAGCCAATTTTATCATTCTGTGTTTAGTATATATTAAAAAAAATAATCAAAACACTCGTTTAATACCGCAATATTTCATTATAAAAAAATATTGTAGGATCAAGTTATTTCAATTTCTGTACAAATTTACTAATAAGTAATATGATCTCACTACCAATCTATTTCTTATATTATTTTTTATCTAAATATGTCCAAAACAGTTCATTAAATAAACATGTTGTGTCTTTAGTGCGGTATACCATCAAATATTGAATATTCTTGTTAATGTTAACATAGAAACTGAAGGTAATTGAAAATCATATTTTTATGTATCATTCCCATGCTAATACATTTTATTACATGAAGCAATGACAACTTGAAAATTACTACTATGATTTTTATTAACAGCCCTGAAAATTCATGTGAGCCCATTTACCAAAGATGTTCTGGATACATTTGGAACATTCGAGCTAGAGCTGAGAGGAGAGGTTGAGATGAAGGTAAGAACTTTAAGACTATATTTGAAAAAGTTTTCTCACATTGAATTTTTGTACGGTCATGTTATAACCAGTCTTATGCTGGTTTTCTGGGATTGCCTATTGATCAGGATTTAGCATGGTCTGTTCATGTGGAGTCACTTCTGGAAAAAACTTAATTCAGCAGCCTTCATTGTATCAAAGCTGTCTAGTATACTGGCCAAAGGTGCAGTGGTTGCTGCTTACCATGGTTATTTTGAGCCTCTGCTGTCCTATGGCATACTACTTTGGGGGGGGGGGGGGATCAAGAAATTCACTGCCAGTTTTCAGGGCCCAAAAAGTAATTATTAGGATCATGTTTCGAAAGCCACCTAGATGATTTTCATGTCGTTCTCTCTTCCAATCAGCAAGAATTATGACTGTCCCTGAACTTTATATTTATTATTTGACAATATTTGCCTATAAATCTCAAGTAAAACGGACAACAGGCTGCGATATCCACAGTCATTACACTATGTCCATGAATGCTGTAAGAATTGAACCTCATCGAACTACTTTTTACAAATTGAGCTCTGGGCATATGGGTAAAAAAGTTTATGGGTAAAAAGAACCAACTTTCGTTGCCAAACCAGTTGAAGGAAGCGCAATCAGTTGGAATTTTCAGAAGAAGACTTGAGGACTGGTTGATAAATAAATGCCCCTATAGTTGACAGGCTCTAATAATTTAAAATCTATAAACTGATTATTAAATTATAAGTTTTGACTATGTACCAATCATAGGCTATTTTTTTCAACTTATGTGTTTGTCTTTGTGTACTACCTAGCACACCTCTGAGCTACTTCCTGCGTCCAACCATTATTAAACAGAGACGTTTGAAAAAGCAACACAATTAGTGTATCTGTAGTTTTCATATAACTTGGCAGCAGTATGTTGGGTTCAGATGTAGCATGTCCCATCTGCTACACGCTGCCAAGTTATATGAATACTACTATAGCCTTTTTTTAATCTGAGATGAACAAAACTTCATTCACCACAAGCCACAATAAGTTATTTATTCAATTGAAAAAATGTTCAAGGGCTTGCTTGCTGAAATTTATGTTTGAATTTTTCTGACTCTAAACTCCATCAATCTCCTTCAATCGTTTTATTCCTTTTCTTCTTCTCCTGTTCATATCGTCCTTTCTTAAATTAAATAGCCTATTCCTAGATGGTGGGTAAGCATAGTTGGAGAGTTCATACAACTCCATACCCCACTATCATCTCCTCTGTAAAATGTTTGTGTATTCATATATTTTCATGTTTCTTTTGGATGTTTTACATTTTTCATTCTTTATATTTATGATTCTGTGTATTTAAATTGAAATTATACAACTCCACACCCTGCCAAGATCTCCTCTGCAAAATGTTTGTGAATTTATTTATTTTATGTTTTTTTTATATCTATGATTGTGTGTGTGTGTGTGTGTGTGTGTGTGTGTTTAAATTTAATTTAAATTTCGCAGGGCAAAGGCGTCATGGTAACCTACTGGCTACTTGGTGAAAGAAAGCAGGCATCAGCACCATCGCAATCATCAGGCAATTCAACTTCAGCGCAGCAGCATCATCCCGCATCACCACCCCTCACCTCACCCACTGTTGTAAATAGTTCGGCCAAACACTTGAACAATATAAGTAACATGAAGACTGCGTTGAACAGTGCCACGAAAAATTCTAATGATAATGTAACAGCATCCACGCCCCTACTTCAAGGTGAAACCTCAGCATAGACAATTTTCAAGACCTCTGACCTCTTTCTACGCTTATTGTTAATGCTGTAGATATTGTAAATCGTACAATATTATATTTCAATTGGCATCTGGCTGTGTAAGCTTTAAGCTGCGTCTCCTTAGCTGCAATATGTCTATATCTGGAGCGGAACAATTCCCAAATTGCAATTTACTAGTGAAAATATCTGTAAGACTTGACAGTAACTATGAGTTTAAAGAAGTGTTAGATCCAGTTTGTAAATTTCTATACAGCAGGCCCCTGCATTGTATTTAGAAATTTTCATTGCTCTTTCTTATAAGCGTGTGGTGTGCGCTCGCTAAAGTTGCATACTGTTCACAGAGGTCCCACAGACATCAGATGTAATGTTGACACTCTTTAAAATAAATATAAAGTCAGTATTATCAATCTCAAGTTTTATTATTTTTCTTATCTATTATCAGTATTTATCATATTTATCAGCCATTTAATACATTTCACAGTACCATAGGCTTCGTCAATAAATTATAAAACAAACTCAAACTTTCCAGCATGTCGTTATTGTCCTACAGAGAAATCGTTACTTATTTGAAATTCAATCTGGAGTAAGATATGTAAGTTTGTTTTCACTTGAAACAGAATACAGTGAGGTTTTTCAGTATGAAAACCTGCTAGAGTGATTCAAACATTCTGTAAACTGTTCCAAAAGTATCAATTGATAAATTCATGTTCTATAAGGAATTTTCATATCTATCAAATTATGCGAATGAATTAATCTCGTTTTACCCAACAATCCTGATTTACATGTTGAAATACAAGGTGAAAGATCGTCTCAATATGTAGTATTGAGTTTATGTTCTCTGACTAGAAATAGAAATGTATTTTCAGTATTCAATAAAACTAATCACTGTGAATCAGTGGCGTAACGTTTTCCAATTGGGCCCCCCCGCAACCGATTTTCCGGGCCCCTCTCTTCGAAATCATATAAATATCCCTCCTCACCCTTGCCACCCCTCCCTGAAAAACTTGCATTATTATTTTGTTTGCAGTTATAATTATGTAAGAACTAAACACCTTTTTATCTATTAAATTTTAAAATTCAATCATGTTTCAGGGGGGTGCTAGTCTAATGATTTTGGCTGTAGCCTACGGGCTCCTGAAAGATGGAGATAGTTGATTTATAAATAATTAATTTATAAATAGTTAATTATATTATAAATAATTAATCTTGAAACCTAGAAACCTTGAAATTGATGTCTTACATAAGACCCACATTCACATCCTCCTTGTTAGCACCTTCGCTCCTTTTCCCAGAAAATGTGTTCTCTCAGAATTCGCCTCGTTTGCAGACACGGACACAGGTTCAATTTTTAATAAAAAGGAATTTTATCTAAATTACCGCGAAATTACTAAGTCAGGAGAAGAGAAAAAATTTAAGAAATTTATTCTTAAGAGGCAGAAGAGAGTAAACTAACACAATTAAACCAAAACTATTATTTATATACTTATACAATATTCACGTAATTTATCCTACGTATCAAGGGTATAAATTAATATTCCTTCTGAACATTGTTTAAAAATTTACCAGTCGATGAAAAAATAGAAATAATTAAAACATGACCGAACATCACAATACCTTGAACGCAGCATGTTGAAAAATAGAATAGAAATGAAAAAATTGGCACTCCAAATAATAAAACTCACGCACGATCACGAACTCAATTAATATACATACATACGGTTCACACTAAGCCAATTTACCGGACACTTGTAGGCTTGCATGCATCCAACTGGACGATTCAAGAGACTGAATTCAAAATACTGTATGATGAAAAACATTGACTTTGATTTCTACACTACTACACAACCCCCCACTTTCCATTACTTCGTATATGCTAATATACATTGAGGATTAAGAGGGCAAAATAACAGTTAATTTCCTGTAATATTTGCACTGTGGAGACATAGCCGTCATGATTTATAAACAGACTAGATAAGTTTGTTTGAAGAGTGTTTTGTCCTCGGTACGGTATGTCTCCATTCCTGAAGTCACAACATCCTGCTTCTGAATTCCTTCACTAAAGCTATCTGCGAATTGATAAATTAAACAATAAACATTGACCTGACAATATTTAGCTAATTCATTCCTTCTTTCTTCAATGATTCAGTTTTATTTCTTTTGAAAAAAATATATATATATTCAGTCTGGGCACGGGCCATTTCTTGAAAAAATATATTTTCATTCCGGGCCCCCTTATAGCCCGGGCCCCCCCGCGCCGCGGGGTCTGCGGGGGTGTACGTTACGCCACTGCTGTGAATGATGAAGTTAGCTCTACTGTGAGAGCTCATTTCATCACTCCACAATGATCCTGATTAGTAGTGTAGTGTTAGAAATCAACTATTATCCTACTTGAATTATGATTAATCGAAAAGATGTTATGGTCCCATGGATGGTTCGGAATCCACCTTAAACTGTAGGTCCAACTGATCATTCAACTTATTACTCACGCACTGGTGTCAGACCTATGTGGGCTTCATCCTCCAAAAAAAAGAAGAAATTTGATATAAATGTAACCACTTTTTCTGCTTTGATTCAAACTCTTGCAGCTTTCACTTATCAATAACTCTCTATTTGCAGCTAAGGAAACGTATCCATCATATTCAATGTCTTCAACTATCGGAGACTGATCAGTGAGAATTGTTTTTTCTGGTGAAATGCAATGGATCAAGCCAAAACATTGAAATCATTGTGATAGGATTATATTCATCCACATTGAGAATATTGTTATTAGTATGTTCTGCCTTACCAGGCAGGACATAAAAATATATCCACATATGTATCTATTTAAAAATTGATTTCTAAGAAATCTATTAAAAGATGTACCCTTGTTAAATATTAAGAAGACTTTAAAAATGGTTGAATGAGTTACTTGTCTATGTGTATTTTTTGGTTTTGTTTTTAAGAGTTAAGTTTGAGTAAAACTCAAATTTTGTTCTAATTGTCGACCAGAAAACAGCCTATGAATAATTAAAATTTGTAATAATCATTGTAAAATAAATAGTTGATAAGCTTGTGTAAGTTAATGTGATCTGAACCATCTCCAGCAATATGATATTTTGTAAAATATTTTGAGCCGCGATAAATTGTTGTAATTATGTACTAATTAAATATTTTAGAGAGTATAACCATTATTACATAAAAGTGAGACATAATATAAATATTTAAGAGAGTTTAAAACTACTCTGGAGACAATTGAATCAATCATTCTTAGTAAATTAAAAATATAGGTATTAGAGATGTTGATATTATTTTAATTCAATAGATATTTTGTTTCAAAATTTGTTTTTCTCTATTTCAAAGTTATTATTGATTCCAGATGTGATTATTCAGTCTACTATTTTTATTGAATCATTGATGTAATCATGAATATTATTAATCGGCAAAATTTCTCGCCAATTGTTGTATAAGTGAAATATTTTGTCAAATTTCATTAAATTATAATAAATATGCTAAGCATGATATCTGTATAAAAGTTTCATGTACCCTGACACTTAATGGACAATGAAATTCCAATAATTAATCAATCCATTTTTCTAGAAAATTCCAATCATGTTATAAATTATTTCTTTGCACTTTAACAGGCCTACCATTCCACATTTTTGGTTGAGTAGTTGATGTTCTTGGTTGTAATAAAATATTGTTTATTAATCCAGAGTATTTATTCTAAAATTATAAAGCATTCTCCAAAAAATTGTGTAGAGATGCAAATCTTAAATTAATTTTTGGAATGTATCTGGTTGAAATTATCTGTGATGTTTTATTTAAGGAAATACTTGAAAAATCTTATCAAAACTGACACTGTGTACGGTATTTTTCTAGTTACAACTATGCATGATGTTTGATTGACAAGATTGGACAAAATAGATTATAAGATTGAGTTGAAGCAAAGTTGATCTCGTAAGCGAATTACATCCCTCCAGTTTAAGAGCGAAATACATCCCTCCAGTTTAAGTAAGTGAAAATAATAATCAGCTGGAAATACAGTGTCAGTTTTTTATGTGACTTCGATATTATCTTGCGACTTATAAAACTAAAGCCTATTTACCTTTAAAGTAAGGGCTACTTTACCTGATACTTGCCGCCGGCTTGTGAGCTAGTAAACTTGTGCAATGCAATCGAGGCTTTTAACTGAGCATTTATAAAAAATTATAGATTATGCAAAACTAACATTGATCAATATAAATCATTGACAAATCCATATTACCTTTGAGCCTGTGAACCCCATCAAATTAGACCGCTGGACAAATTGCGGTGTTGCCATATATGGGACTGCGCCAGCGGCGGATCGTTGAGAATCATCAACCTAAACGCACGAATTGGCAACATTAGCCATGCCGTGCCGCCCAGTTCTAGCAGTCAAACGCTGTCTACACAGTGACTCTATAGACTCTCTATATAGACTATAAAATATATAGTAGAATAGACTTTATGTAGGCTCTACAGTGACTTTATATTGTGACTCTATATCAAGTCACTGAAGCTTTCTTGATCTGACACTGCATTCTACTCACAGCACAAACTGGCAACACCGCAAATTGTTTCAGCTGCCTAAATTGATGTCATCATCATCATCATCTTAAACTTTCCCTCTAATACTTATGTTTCTCAGAAATCAACACAATAGGCCCTGCAATCAGCACAATAGTCTACATATTAATCATATTGTGTAGTTTTCAGACCTCTTTAAATCAAATTGCTTTCAACCATCCATCAGATCTACCTTAAAAATCATTGATCTATCTTAAAAACAATAGATTGAATATCTTGAAATTCTTCATACCTACCCTACACGATATAGAGTGAACTATGGACTTGCGACACCTCAGGTGGATCATGGAGTGGAGCTGAGAACACCTTTCTATCTAGCTCAAATTACGGTACGGTGTATCGTAATTTGCCTGCTGAGTTGAGAAACATGGAATGCAGTGAGGTTGTATACAAGCGTAGGGTGGAGAGGTGGCTCTGCCACCTGGGCTGGGAACTGTCAGAAAGCCTGCTTCATTCTGTTTATTGGCACTAGAACCTCATCTTCTTCTGGTTTAGTTTAATGGTATTTCCTCCTCTTTAATTTTTCCCCTTATTTTAAGTTTTTCACATTTTTTTCTTTTTCTTTCTTCTCTTTAATTATTTAATTCGGAATTAATTATCTTTAAATCATTCATATATTACCTTTCTATAATTTTATAATTTTTCTATTAAACATTTTTTATTTTTATTCTATCTCCCTTATATGGATCCAAAAGTACAATAATTTATAGCTAATTTATAATTCAACACTACGTTGTTCTGTTAAATTTTTACTTCTACTGTTCAATCTATTCATAAAATATTATAAAATCTATTTATTAAACAATCAATCCACCTGGAAAATTAAATAGGCGATTATAGTCTATAAATTTGACCTATATTGGCTTCTCAGAACTCACCCCTACACACAGACGTATATTCTTGTAGGGGTTTTCCAGTAACTATGTGCAAGTGTCATATTTTTTTGTAACGTGTATTTTTTGTGGAATAAAGAATATTTGATTTGAGAGCTATGTAATTGTTGAAACGTCTTTAATACAATTCTAGTTCAATTACAAGCAGCCTGGAAGCTGAGGCAGCTGCCTTTGCGTAGTTTGGAAGAGCGCCTATACTAGTATGTTTTATAACTTTTAGTAACTCTGACTGAGTAGGCTACCACTCCGGTGCTCGCGAACTCCCGTTCAGCCTGGCATATTAATTGTATTGTCATTCACCTCATTACCCATGCACAAACCTTTATAAAGGATACAATTATGTGATCAGAAATTTGCTCCCATTGAAGAGATTGAGCTTTTGAAAATTTTCAACTCCCATTAACCTAACCTAACCTTTCCAACATATTCAGTGACCCTGTAATGGAGAGAAATATCAGCAAACCCGTAAATAGATTTTTGAGCCCTGGAGAAAGTTTTGTATTTGCGCTCCCTCTTTGTTTTTTGCCACGTTGCTCATGATCAGCTGCGGTACTCAAATAATAAAGAAAATCTATGTACGGTACTCTTGGAATAATACGTGTATTTCTTAAACAGTTTTTGAAATGTTAAATGTTCAAAAGTTCTCTTTTGGTGGAAAATCAAACTCTATTCTTGATTTAAAAAAACTATAACAGGCCGTCTACTGGTCGGGAATTCTACTAGGTCGGGAAAAATCGGGAATTTTGAAATTTTTTGAATTTGGTCGGGAAAATGAAAAAATTGATCATAACATATATTTTGACATAGTTTTGTTACAAGCGCATAATTAAATTGGCTAACAAGGAAACACAAGAATAATTCGATACGTAGCGCGAATGGGAGTAATTAGTCAATAAATTTTTGCAACAGAATTATCAAATGCCATTTTCTACATAGTGTGTGTTTTGTTATTATATTGTGATTCTCCATACCATTAATTCAATTTATTTGACCTTATTTTTTGTCCAAGGTTGTAAAAACTTGAATTAGGTAACTTAAACAAGTATAACGCATTTTTGCAAGCAACTGATCAGTCTCAAAAGCTATCTTCATTTTTTCTAAACATGAATATGATTGATTACAAAGCCAACTATACCTTTTTTAAAAATATAAGTAAACCTCAAACTGTGTGAAATAGGCCTCTACCATCTTCGATTACTTCGATTATTCCAGATGATAATGATAAGAGCTTACCAAAGTGACTTATAGAAAGGGATCAGAACTCCTTGGGTTTAAAAATAATTTTATGTAATAGAGTAAAATTTTAAACGATTTTCTCAAGTACAAGGTCTAAGTAAAATATTTAATCAAATAATATTTATCATGTAACATGTTAGAAAAACATTCCTTCATTCCTGGATTTCTTGTTCCATGACGAACTGCGTTGTTAATATTAACTTTTCATGTGAAATTTAACGACTTGCAGTCAAATATTTGTTAAGAATAAGTATAACTCACTTAATCTGACCGAGCGCTTTCGAATCTATGAGATCCATCTTCAGAGGCCCTTAACAATTCCTTCATTCCTTAACAACTTTCAATATGTAGCTACTTGCTATTCTGATGGTGTCATGAGCCTACAATGCCTCGAAGCAGGAGCGGTTCCAGGATTTTCCTTGGGGGGGGGGGGGGGGCGCACCGGTGGTCCGGAATACTACCCATGGCGGGGGTCCGGGGTTGTTCCCCAGGAAATTGTTTTAATTCCAAATGCCTAGAAATCACTTTTAAGCTTTTAAAGCACTTATAAACGAAAAAAATGCTGCTAGTTTTGTGCAAATAATAATATTGTATTATAGCAAAATAAACTTAAAACTATCTGCCACAAGTTCAGACCTCAAAACTGTTGTAAAGTAAATAACAATAATTATTCTATTCAAGGAGCTATAGCTAGTAAAAGGAAAATAATAGATACATTTTTAATTACCTCAGTGGTTTTCATCCTTACATGAACTGTTGGTACTATCGATGCTAATGATGATAATAAACTTGCATTTACAACAGCATTTAAATTTGTAAGTAGTATCGAACGCGTTTTAGGACCTGAGTCCTATCCTATACGAATACCGAATACATATTGCTATACAGAGTATACTAAGTTACTACTATACAGAGCTAGAAGAAAATAGCCTAATTAGTATTCTCTGCTCGCTGAGGATGGGACTCGGGTCCTGAAACGCGTCTGGTACTACTAACAAAAGTAAGTGCTGTTGTAAAGGCAAGTTTATAATCGTAATTACATCGATAACTTTTCAGATACTCGTATATTATTTATGTATTTATTAAAATTAATAGTAGTTGAGCATTTAGTTCAAGCAAATATAAAAACAATGGACACAAAATTCCAGGAGCTTCAAAAAGAAAGTTAAAGCAGGCATACTTGAAACTATTCGCCCTCCCATATTTTGATCGCCCACCTTTCCTGACTCTACATAATATACTTGAAAATTTGTTTTAAAAGGGAAGTTTGGGGGTACTCCCTCGGAATTTAGAACAAAAATAATACTCCCAGACCCACATTTTTTGCGATTTCAGACATCTTCTTTGACTCTCTTGTCAAACGTTTTCTCTAAAGGCTTGTTAAAATTTCCAAATTGATTTTGTCTCTGGGGGAGACTATATAGCCACTGTGATGTTACATTGACAGTGAATATAAAACAATTAAATCAATCTTCAAAAAGTGTATAACATTACAAAACATGTCTAAACCATTTAATACTCATTATACTTTATGTACTTAACGGTGTCTGTGATGTACATAGACACTATAAATCATTCAACCTTCAATTATGCATAGTAAATTATTCAAACTGAAAATATATCAATATTCAAGATATGAATTCCAGGCCGGGGCCTATTGGAGCCTAATAATTTTATCTAGTTTTTATAATGAATATGGCTAGTGACAATATAATTTTATTCTTATTAATTATGGATATCTACCATAAAATCACTACCACCAATACAAAGAAGATGTATGAGGATATCAAAGAAAAATACGGATTAGAGACGATTGAACTACTTAATAGATGTGTGAAGTAAAACTTATAAACTCGTCGTAGATTCTTTACACCTTACATTAAATTTTTAGTAGGTTTAAAAATTCACAATTATACTAATTTTATCCACTGAACATTAAAAAATGAGAACTAAATTGGTGAATGCAGAGGGGATAAACGAATTTCATAGATTTCATTAATATGGCTAGAGTATTTAAAAACACAATTTTTTCAACACAAAAGGACAAAAGTGGTTTAGAATTAGTGCCGAAATGTATAAAATTATGTGCATTGCAGAATAAAAGAAGCTACTCGATACACGTAGAGTGGGAAAGTATAGTAGTGCACGGAACCACTTTTTAATTATAGCTTACATGAAATAAAATATATAGGGTGAGATACGAATAATAGAACAGTTTCAGCCTTGTTCTTCTAAGATGGGTTTCGATTTTAAGAAAAATAATAGGTACTTAATTTTAAAATAGTTTTTCACTAGTATTAACCATAAAAAATGTTTCCCATCGCCTCAAGGGAGGTGGGGCACCCCCCTGCTGGATCCGCCCCTGCCCCGAAGTGGGTAATTTTCTTCTAATTGGCAGGACAATTCCCCCGAAGGGTGGCCGTTTCATTTTTTGTTATATTTTATGAAATTTTACTAATTTTTTGTGTGAAAAAAAGAAAGCAGATAAAATGTTCCAATCATCTAATTATTAGTGACCTCTTGTAAGCAATCAACATTGCAGACTAATTCACGCTATCGGTGTTGCATCTGCCTCCGCTGCTCGAGTCAGATGCAACTTTCTTGGGTTCTCATACCCGCAAGCCCGAGGGGTCCCTTACAATGTCTAAGTGAAAGAACCTTAGCTACTCCCGCCATTTATCGAAGTGGGGTGGAATATATTACCTGAAGTAAAATTGGTTTTATAGAACTTTAGAGATCTGGAATTTTCGAAATATGGTCGGGAAAAGTCGGGAATTTTACAATTAGGGACTAGTAGACACTCTGTATAAAATCTATTGTTTAAATTAGAAGGTCTGAATGCTCAACTTATATTATCTATAAGCTTGCTGGCCCGGCGAACGTTAGAAACCAGGACATCCTGTCTTTCATTCCCTGTAGTGTATGCTTTAAAGTTTGCTTATCACTACCAGAAAAAATGTGTGTATCAACAATGACTCAAACACTAGAGGTCCAGGCCTCCAATATGTGTTAAAAAAAATGGATTTAAGATTTTCCAGACATAAGCCTATAGAATCATTTAATATACGATTTTAGGGTGATTGATTTGCTTAGCTAATATCTAGGGTGGGGGCACAGGGGCAGGTGCCCCCTCAGACGGATAAAGGATACACTAGATATAATAGGAATATGATGATAGGGATAGCTATAGCAACAATCAGTAGTGGGTCTAAGAGGGGGAGGGGGGAAGAAAGCTTGTTCGAGAAACTTCTGATACTGAAACTGATATTATAAAAGCAATATTCATATTACCAAATCTCCAGATTCACATCCTAGCCAGGTTGTAAGCCATCATCTTGATCTGCTGTGGAGATTATCTTGAAATTGTAAGTCCTTCCATATCTAACAATCAAAACTGACACTGTATTTCAATGAAATATATCATTTCCAGTCCTTTTACTGGAGATACTGGAGGAATGCATTTCACTTCTAAAGAGAAGTTTCGTCCGGCTGACGAAGCTTCTCTTTAGAAGTGAAATGCATCCCTCCAGTATCTCCAGTAAAAGTGACTGGAAATCATACATTTAATTGAAATACAGTGTCAGTTTTGATATTAATTTTTTTTATAAAGTATTTCGTCATGGAAAACATCACAGATCCTTCCATATATCTCTTTCTTGAAGTGGATTGAGCAGAACAGTCATCCTGTTGAAGAACTTCAACATATATGGCCATTGAACCCAGCCATAAAGCCATCAAATACGATAACGTAATATTATGGATGTCATGGCACAAATCAAGAGTACTTGGCACAATCCAAAGTATTTGACTAATAGAGCTGTAAACCTTTTGTAGTATGATAGGAAACTTCTAACACCTAACTGATAGGCCTACGGTATTCTCCACCACTGGTCAAGGCTTCGTCCTACTCAAGGAAAACTTGAAAAGCTTTTTGAGTAAATCTTTCGAACCTTTCTTGACTTAAGATAACGGATATCGACAAGGTAAGTTCATAAATACTTATTCGAAAATGGTAAGAAATTGTCCGAAGTTGAAATGTTCTAACAGCTAAAATCTACAACATAATTTTTCTGAAAACATAAAAGCAATAGGATAGATCAGTACCGTAAAATAATTCAAGCAACAACTTTATAACTGGCTAATGGATATTGACAGGCAGCATTTATAGAGGCTTTTTTTCCAACAATGATTATGCTGATGGAAACTTTGAAAGCTAACCAATCCTAAATCCTATATCTTAAATTTAACCAACCTTCCTTTAATTTTTTTCTCTACCAACACCCAGGCCTACTCTAAAACATGGTATGTCTGTCAAGGTATATTTATTATACATAAATATATCTTATTATTACATGTAATATAAATATTGAACAAAATTTGGAAAAATACTTTGTAGGCCTACTGCATATTTGAAAAAATAAATAAATAATTTATTTATTTAATATAGTTTCCTGGTAAAAGTGAGCTTCCTATCGATTTTGAGGCTCAAAAATATCGACGACCGAAGGAGTAGAATTTGAAATTGGCGCCTCATGGGCTCAATATTATTGTTCGTATGAGAGACAGAGCTCTACGTAAAACTCTTGGTTCTAATATACCTCGAATCAAAGAAGTTTCACTTAATAAATAGGACAGAAAATATATTTACAATCAAATATTATAGAGCAAATAAAAAATATACGATAAAGAAGTCAAAGCTATTCACCATGATCTTGAGCATGATCTAGAGAGCAAGAACCTTGCAAGCGAAAACGATATCCAGTCAGCCAGTAAAAACTGTTTTGTTGATAAATTTTGAGGAGGTAGATAACCTCACATAATTATTATCAATAATTTCAAAGTGATTTATGAAAATTACTCTCAACTCCTGGATACAAAAAATCAGGTAGGTGATAGTAACCTGATTGAATATATAATATTCCCGTACATGTTGATCTTACAAAGGGTAATTGTGCCGCAGATGTTAGCAAATAAAAAATCACTTGAAACTCCACCAAATTGTAGTATTATGTCTCCTGATCACAATTATCAAGTTTTAAAGTGTAGGTCTTAATTAAATAATTAATTATTCAATTTTGAAAACCTACCTTTCGAACAGAGCCCCAAAATGACTACCTTCAGCAATTAACTTTAATTGAGTGTTTAGAATGCATGAATCTTTGCAACAAAATAATTTGAATTTCAATTTATTAATTATTTACTCATGCAATTTATCTACTTGATAATAAAGGCATTTTCAATTTGTTCCAAAATCTCATCACTTGATGCATTACATAACCTGTAGCCAGCTAGCCACAGGGCCACAGCCTGGGTTTTAGGCTTTTGGATGTGCAAAGCATGCAAACATTTCGCGCATGCGCAGAAGCGTAGTCTGCGTGAATGGAACGAAGTGGAATGGAAACTGGAATGGACCTGCTTAACCAAACCTTTCCTAACCTGGCTAGATGTGACTGAACCACCTTTGAAATACCTTTAAATATTTACCTTTAAACCTTTTAAATATATGTACAGAGGTGGTTCAGTCACATCTAGCCAGGTTAGGAAAGGTTTGGTTATGCAGTTCTATTCCAGTTTCCACTGATGTTCTGATGTAGATGGCACTGATATAATCCATTGGCACTAATCCTTGATGGCACTCCATTGCTCCATAGACGAACTATCTGTTCGTCTATGATGTTATGCTCAAGCTTAAGGCTTTTCAGAGCCGTATTTATGTTCAAAAGGTGAGTTTTTAATATTGAATAATTAATTATTTAATTGAGACCGACACTTAAAAACTTGATAATTGTGATCAGGAGACATAATACTACAATTTGGTGAAGGTTTCAAGTGATTTTTTATTTGCTAACATCTGCGGCACAATTATCTTACAAAGTTCTAATATCAAAACTGACACTGTATTTCTATTTGAATTATGATTTTTACTCAGTTATACTGGAGGGTTGCATTTTACTTCTAAAGAGAACAAGAGAAGCTCTCTGGGTGGCAGGCTGACGAATTCAAATAGAAATGCAGTGTCAGTTCAGATTGCGCATCAAGTATTTCGTCGTGGAAAACATCATAGATCTTTCAAAGTTATTTTATTTTACAAAGAACTGAAATTTTCAGGTGAATAGTCTGTTTAAATTTTATTTTTGAGAATTAATATTGAAAATGGTTTTCTCAGGTAGGAGCTAGTTTAGAGCTTCCAATTTATTATGTCTTCTAAAACCAAATGCATCATCTTAATAACAAATTTTGAGGTACAATAGTTTTTTATCTTTTTTTCGGAGGATGAAGCCCACATAGGTCTGACACCTGTGCGTGGGTAATGAATTGGATGAGGTGATTGATGAGTTTGACCTACAGTTTTAGGTTGGTTCCGAACCACCGGGGAGTGATTTTACAGCAGAGAACAGTCTTTTTTGCTGGCCAATCGGCAATCCAATTTATAATCGGTTACCCTTACAAAGGTGGCTCAGGAGTTTCGTAGCTTATCTCTGATTGAACAGGTACATTGTACCTGCTACGGCACTCAGCTATCACTTACTTATTCGTGTGATAGCTATTTTGCATTATTGTAATGCTTTCTCAGACACGGTTGGAGGTCTGCTGAATCAGGCTTTAAAAATTGTATTTTCAACAAATATTATTTAACTTATGCTTACATATAACTATGGAATCTCATTGAATTTTTGAATAGCAAATAACTGATGTGTTATTGCTCAAGAATAAACTTGAATAATGTTAAGGGAAATCAATTCAACAAGAAGGTTCCTTTTCTAACAAAGAAAAATGCAAATATTCTGTGTCCTCTGCTGTATTTTTACTTTTCCAGTAAAAACACAATTAGTATAATTTATATTTCTGTTAGGCTCCGCTTCTTAAAAACTAATAACATATTATTTTTCTCACAAATATTTTCTTTTGCAGATTTTCTCCAGCGATTTTTGGATACCGCACCGTATTACAATACTCTAGATGATATCACCCGTTTGTTTTAATTAGAAGGTAAGTTTTTAACTATCATCATTTTTATTAATGAAATTATTACTTGCTGCTTTGATCAACTCAAATTTTTTAATACCACATTTATTTATTCATCCTCGTCTCATCCAAGCTCAATTGTTTTTAGTTCGAATTATGCCCACATGAGCATTGAGACTTGTGCGTGGGTAATGAGGTGAATGATTACACTAAATATTCAAGACTGAATGACAATCAAACTCGTGACCGCCGGAGTAGCAGCCAGCCAGTCTCATAAAAAAGAAGCGCTACAACCGATTTCGCCATCACGGATGCCCATGGAATTGGTACTAATGTAATACTGCAACAAGTAATTTGACTTGAATAATTTGAGTGAATAAAAACTTGCTGAACACGCTTCTGCAGTAATGAACGCATGCCACCGCCAAAGATACAGAGACAGGCCGTGCAAACAATAGACGGCCATGTCGTACTCTACTATCTTTAAAACTCTAATTTTTAAAAACTGAAGTTTAAAAAAATCCAGAATGCGTTTTTGAATTGTGTTTCAATATGACTGTAGTTTGTAAAATAGTAATATAATATTATATCATATAACCTGGCTGCTTAGCGCAGTTGGTTGTGGCGTCGCAACTTCAGCTTGCTGTCGTTTAAGTGGTCGTGGGTTCGAATCCCGCTCCAACGTCAGGCATTTATGTGTAATCATTCACCTCATTACCCACGCACAAGTCTCGGACTCATGTGGGCATCATCAGTAAAACAAATAAATAATATAATATATATAAATATATAATAACAATAGTAATATATTTTAGAATAGATTCTATTAAACAATACTTTACTGTTTCAACTTTCACAGTTCAGTGTTTTGCGAAGTTGGTAGAATATAAATCGGAATCAGATTTATCATACTGCTAACAGTTTGCGTGAGGCGAAATTGTGCCTAAATATTCTATCTTATTTGATGTTTATTTCTGTACATTGGAATATTGCCTTTTGGAAAAATATCCTTAACATTGATGCAGTTTTAGAAAAGTTATTTATAAAAATGCTGTTTATCAACTGGAAATTGTTTTGCGTTTTTTAATCACTCTCTTCAATAATGTTAGTTCCTAATGCCATTCTTATTTATCTATCTATCGTTTAACAGACAGTAGATTAAACCAGCCGCCATCATGTACGGAGGATGCGAGGGTCCAGAGGCAATGTACGTGAAGCTGATCTCGTCCGATGGTCACGAGTTCATAGTGAAGCGTGAGCACGCACTTATGTCAGGCACAATCAAGGCCATGCTCAGCGGGCCCGGCCAGTTTGCCGAGAACGAAACCAATGAAATACACTTTCGAGAAATACCGTGAGTAGTGGCACCATCGTAGTCTAACAATTCAATAAGTAGCACCCAATTTTCAATTTCCATGTCAAATTATGGAGGGGCAGAAAAAGTGCGCGGTCAAGAGCTTCATTGTACAGTCGCGGATGCGCGCCACAATTAAGGATAAATTACAACAGCTGGGTAAACTTGATTGAAAAATTAGCTGACGACTCTAAAAAAGAGTATGATTTCTTGTACTTTGACATAGTTGAGGTCGGTCAGACTCTCAGCTGCTGTAATGTAGCTTAAATTGTGGCGCGTAACCGCAGTGGCTTTAAAATAAGAGCCTTGAATTTCCCGTGTTGGCGACATTATATAGACCAAACTTCGGCGCCGACAGACGTTTATGAAGCAGAATTTACTCCTGTTGATGCGATCCAAGCGGCTACATTAAGAATTGATAATTTTACATAAATGAGGAAGTATGTGATAACATCTCACAGCTGTAGAATTCGTTGCAGATTCTTGTCGTACAGCATAGACATTTTTCTGTAGTATAGGGTCCCCCTAATATTAAACATATTTCAAGGTTCTGATTTATAATCAATTTCAATAGTTGTATGTTGTAGTAGGAGTATGTCAGTTCAGAGTACACACCAAATAAATATGAAAACTAATTCAATTTTTTTTTCAATTCAATTCAATTTGTTTAACACACTAAAAACATACACAAATTTAAAACAAATCAAAAATAAAAATAACAAACAGACAATCACAAATAGGTGGCTCTATTGTGGGGTGTGCAGGAAAACGAAACTTATCCAACTATGGCAAAGCTATGTATTAGGATAGATAGATAGATAGATAAATGACTTTTATTTGTGCACTTTACAAGTAATAAAAGTGCTGAGGGCGAAGTTGAGGCATAAGAGAGGATAAGTGGAATTGGAGATGAAAAAGGAAGGGGAGTTTGAAAAAGTAGAAAGAAATTGGTATAAGGGAGAAAGTCAAATATAGAAGAAAAAGGTAAATAAAAACAGAACGAAGGAAAAAGTAAGCGAGTCCACTGTTCAAAAGCACCAATATCAAACAACACTGAACTCGCTCCGGAAGATGTCAGGCAAACAACAATCAAGAAAAATAAAACCATTAGGTCACAGATCAAAGATTGAAGAAGTAATTACTCAAGACCCTATTTTTTATTTCCAGTTCAACTTTCATAGTAATTTTCGGATTCAAAACAAAGTGCTCCGGTATTTGGTTTATGATTTTGGTACTTACATATATCAGCTGTCTCCTAATACTTTCAATATTAGAATTATATATATTGTGTACATGTTGGCTGTAGGTCTTAAACTGTAGCGATTCAATAAAGTATTTGGAGCAATTGGGAAGTGACGTCTATTTTTTATTATATAGCTAATTACATTTTTTACATATAATTGTCGTATTGTCATCACATCAAATTCGCTGAAAATCAAGTTTGTGGGATATAATCTAGGTTTATTCAAATTACTTTATATTATAAATTTTTGAGAGACAAATAATTCATTCAAATGAGTGTTATAACAGCCATACAGTTATGCCATATTGTAATAAAGACTGAGCCAAAGTATAATACAACATTTTGAGTTGATTCCGTTTTAGTATTTTATGAACTTTGCAAAATTTAAAAGACATATATCTCATTTTTTTTACTAATAGAGAAGCTCTCCACATCTATGGTATAGTAGTAATACATCTATGGTCTTCAGAGCTTGTTCTATATTTTATTGTTTGGAGTTGAGCACTACCCAAACCCTCGGTTCCCAACTACGCGGATTCGGACAGATGGACAGCGCAGGAATACACTACAATTGATGCGTTTAGTGTAGCAACTAGGGATGCAAGTTTTTTCGAAATATCGATATGTATATCGGTATGATACGATATCGATATATATCAGAAAAATCTCCGATATATCGAATTTTTAGAATAATGTTAATATGGTAAGTTTATCGACACTATGATGAGCTTAAGAAGTGAAAAACAATACCTGAATATTATTAGCCTATTTAATGAACATTAAAAATAAAAACATTACCTCAAATTATTGTAAAAAATAATGGAACAAAAATGAAATTCACTTATCAAATTTTCTAAACAAAAATTGTGTTTGGTAATTGGAATGGATTTCAAAAGAGTGAATCAACAAAGGTTGTAGTCTTGATTTCAACCTTAGACCAGATATGGTCTAATAAGATCTAGGATTTCAACAAATTAAATTTCCTGTATAACATTGCCTTACCCAATTCCAGGCGTCAGCTATTATCATGGCAATACGGACCTACTAACCTGACTTCAAAAGAAGTGAATTGTTGACATACGAACCATTTTCTCAGATTAGCAAGCTACGAAATTCTTCACCATACACCAACAACATAGCAGAGTTTATAAATGCCCATTTTGGAGAGTTTTTCAACAGATATGATGAAATAACACAGTTTGAAATTAAATTGTCTATTGCACTTTTTCATTTTCAGCACTGGACAGCTCAAATTGGGGTCCAGTGCTGAAAATAAAATAGTGGAATATACAATTTCAAACTACAGTATGTTACTACTATTTAATTTTATTATGGAGTTCCTCTACGTCTCAAAAATCTACAAATCCGCGAAATCCACATTTTCTCGCTTGAAATGATTCCAAAGCTTGCTTTTCTTCATTGTATCCCTCAACTTTACAAATTTGTATCCCACAACTTTACAAATAGCACTAAAATAAAACCTCAATAAAACGAACCCAAGTGGAGATTGAACCAGTTCCGGTTCCGATATGTCGGCCCGATATTATCGAGGGGATATATCGATATTCCGATAAATATCGGACTTCCAAATATGAATAAAATATCGATATTTCAATACCGATATTATCGATAAATATTGGTTTTTGATATATTGTTGCATCCCTAGTAGCAACGTATATCGAAAGCATCAATTGTAGTGTATTCTTGCCCTGTCTGATGTCCATATCCGCGTTATGCAAACCGAGACTTAACGGGACAAACAATGGTGGCTAATAGAAAGAAAGATTCTGTTCATTATACACACTGTTCATTATATATGTCATTTAAGTACACACAGCGTTTCAAGCGACTATACTAAGAACTACTCATCCTTCATAATATGTCAAACTAAGTGAGAGAATCTCACAGAATAGAGAAAATCGTATTATTCAGAGCCACTTCAATCGCAGTTGCGCGCCACAATTGAGGTTAAATTACATCAGCTGAGCGTCTGACCAAGTTCAACGTAGACGATGGCATTAACATGTTTGGAGACATCATCTGATTTTTTAATCAAATTTACCCGGCTGGTTTAATTAAATTTATCCTTAATTAGCGCGCGACCGCAACTTGAGTGGCTCTGAATAATAAGGCTCTAAATCACAGCACAAAATTAGTAAATCTATAACATAGTGCTATATACTTGAAGCTCACCTCTGCTGACCGGACACATTATGTCTCGCGGTCAAATTGGCCAAACTACCCAAAGGGCTAGTGAATTAATTAGGGACTCAATTATCCTGAATTAAAAATGTAATAAGATATTTTTGAATATAATGGCCAATAAAGTGATAGCCGCGAGCCGTAGCAGGTTTCTGTTCAATCAGAGAGATAAGCTGCGTTCTCGTAGGTCCTGTTTGTAACAGTGACCGATTAGATCGGCCAGCAAAAAAGACACTGTTCTTTGCTGTAAAATCACTTCCCGGTGGTTCGGAACCCACCTAAAACTGTAGGTCCAACTCATCAATCGCCATCATCCAACTCATTACCCACGCACAGGTCTAAGACCTAGCATACGCATAAATGCAAAGTGCTGACATGCCCGCGGCAAATTCATACAACTGCCAAAAAAATGAGTTGACAAGTTGTACCATAGCTTATAGAAACTCTTGTATTTATCATTGATTTTTCAGTAAAATTTCCAACTTTTGTTGTTTCAGATCTCATGTGCTGCAAAAGGTTTGCATGTACTTTACATATAAAGTGCGCTACACGAACAGTTCTACTGAAATTCCCGAATTCTCCATTGCGCCACAAATAGCGCTAGAGCTTCTCATGGCTGCAAACTTCTTGGACTGCTAGTCAGATCTAATTCAACATTGTTTCTTTTTTATTACTTGGAATAGGCGTATTTAAGTGTTTATATATAAGATATAAGTAAAGCTAACTCACATGTATATGTCTCATTTAATCTTGTAACTGCAGTACAGAGTCTTTAACTAGGAAGCATATAAAATTTTTGTTTAAATAATTTTTTTTTAATTCTTTCAAGTCTTATTTGGTGTGTTTCATTTTATTTATTTTAATTAATGTGTGAAACAAGCAGCCTATATTGAAAATTAGGTACTTGGCAATTTTAAAACTATAGCTTCAGAAGTCTGTGATTGAACTATTTTACAAATTAAAATAATAAAATGAAACACACCAAATAAGACTTAAAAAGAATTTGAAAAAAAATTATTTAAATAAAATTTTATTGAATATATTTAAAGATAAATGTTCTTTTTTTAATTTTAAAAATTGGGAAGTGATAGCCGTAGCAGGTATCTGTTCAATCAGAGATAAGCTACGAAACTCCTGGGCGCTCTTTGTAAGGGTGGCCGATTGGATTGGCCTGAAAAACTCTGTTCTCTGCTGTAAAATCACTTCCCGGTGGTTCGGAACCCACCTAAAACTGTAGGTCCAACTCATCTATCACTATCATCCAATCCATTACCCACGCACAGGTCTCAGACCCATGTGGGCTTCATCCTCAAAAAAAAGTTACATGAAAACCTGCATACTTTACTTTTCTAACAGAAAAAAACGTCAATGTACCAGCTTCTCATTCTAAAAAGCTTCTCAAAATTATTATCTATTTGTTGCATGGAGCCATAAATTTTAGCAGAGCTCTGATGGCATGTAACATGTCAACAGATTCAAAAGGATCATTTTTAAATGTTGAATAAATGAATGAATGAATTTGAAAGCATTCAAATTCTACAGTGTACATCCATTAGAGCTTAAGTCATCTTAGATCTAAATAGGTTTTAACTATCACATGATTTGATACTTTCAGGAATGCAATTGAAAAACTTGATTCCTGAATAGTTTTTCCAAAAATTAGCATAAGTAATGGATACTGTAATAAATTCGATGCTTTGTGAGCAATAAGTTTGACATCAAAAATATGAAGCAGAAGTATGAAACATTTGTTAGAACTCCAATTTTAAAAGAAATCTACTACGTCCTATTCTATTCCCTCATAACGTACAGAATAGCATTTTGGGGTAATTCAACTGATGTCAGCCAAATTTTCAAATAACAAAAATGGGCAATACGCGTGATGGTGGAAGAGTCTTGGCCCGCAAAAACTCTGTTCTCTGCTTTAAAATCACTTCCCGGTGGTTCGGAACCTACCTAAAACTAGGCCCAACTCATCTATCACTATCATCCAGTTTTTTTTTTAGGATGAAGCCCACATAGGTCTAAGACCTGTGCGTGGGTAATGAGTTGAATGATGGTGATTGATGAGTTGGACCTACAGTTTTAGGTGGGTTCCGAACCACCGGGAAGTGATTTTACAGCAGAGAAAACTGTTTTTTTTGCTGGTCGATCCAATCGGTCACCGTTACAAACAGGACCTACGAGAACGCAGCTTATCTCTCTGATTGAACAGATATCTGCTGCGGCTCGCGGCTATCAGTTCAATCAGAACAAGCTGCAGACCATGTTCTGGTTTGCATCTGTTTAATGAGTTGCCAGCATCAATAAGTGGAATGCCACCGGAAAAATTAAAAGTAGTTGAAGTCGGAACTGGAGGCTCATTGTTTTTATACAGTTCAGGAATACTTCAGCTATTATAATCGTGATGTTTATTCCTGATCTGTAAAATGTATAAACATAGAATTGCTCATTAATTGCTGTGTAATTTAAAGATAATTTAGAAATAAGTTTGACAAGTCCTTTGATAGGAGGTCATTAGACTATCTCTATCTATCTATCTTGAAGACTAAGTCAACAACTTCCAGAAACTACAGCTGGAAGAAGCTGGTGCTTTTTGAATATAGGCCTGAATGAGGAAGATGCATCTATAAATTCCAAATGCCGTACAGCTTTTGCCATACAACACCATATATATTTTGTCATTGCTCTGAAAAACGACTGTGCGGCATTAATATTATCAATAATGTTTTCTGTAAATTGATCAATTTACCTGATTTTTATTACAGTGAAGCCCCGGTTAACCGAAATAAAGGAGGGACAGCCGTTTCGGATAAGGAATTTTTCGGTAAACCCATTAACATGTAAAAATAGCCCACATCACTAAAATGGATGTGTAGGAATTGCGAGTTATGTACAGTAAAAACGATTTCTTTAGGAACAAATTACTGTTTCTTTTTATTTAGAAATACTGTATTTACATATGCAACTTACAGTATAATACAACTTATTTAAAAAAACTCTGTTATTTGGGATTGTTTCTTTTATTCACTTTGTTTTCTAGCAGCGATGTCTCACCATATTTTTATCATAGTAATGTACAGCTCTATTATTTACACGATATTGTATAATTTTTTTAAGCCGTTCCAGTTGACGCAGATTTTGGTTGACTCGAGTTCGGTTAACCGGGGCTTTACTGTATTTTTGTTACATCGCAATATAGTTCAGTACTTAATTCAAATAGTTGATCTCTGCGCATGTGATATATATTTTATCAAATAACATTAAAGAATTCTTAATTCATATTTACACTTTATTCCAGCAACACTTCTTAAACTAACAGCTTCCACTTAACCTTAAAACTTTGTTATCTTGTAAAGGATAGATTTAATGCCAATTAAAAATGACTTTCTCCTTGAAAAAAAGCTAAAACCCAGATTCAAATAGAAATGCTTAGTTTAATGCAGTATAACATCGTATAAGATACGTTTTAGATATTGTAGCAGAACAAACAAGTCAAATCATGAGTCTCGAGAGAAAAGTGAATACATTTTTAACAGCTCGCCGACTTGATGACAAAATCTAAGTTTAAGAAAAAATATTTCTTTTAGTACTTGAAAAGAATGAGATACTGTAACTTCAATGGCTCCTACAGCTAGAAATGAAAATATAGAAAAATGAGAAAGATTGATTGATTAAATTGTAGTCACTTTAGATAACCTAGCTCTGTTCATATTAAATAGGAACTGAAGAATCATGCACAAAACAAAAAAATTATCAATTAATTATCACAAACTTTTTATGAATGGATATCTATTATCGCAATTTACTGCTGGTTGTAAAATTATAGTACAATGTTACTTGACAGAATGCATGCAAGCATTTTCAACTTGATAGACAATAATTAAAACTTTAGAAGAATTAATTAGAGATGACGACTTCATATACTCATAATTATTGAGATTGAGGCAGTTCAATGATAGGCGCCAAAACGGGTCTTCCATGTGCACACTGATATGGCGTTTTACACTGTGACAGTTTCTTCAACAATAATTGGGCTGTAGCTAATGAAATACTATCTCCAAATTTTATTGCACCTGCAAAAAGTAAAGTTTGGTGAAAACTGGCGTTAGATTCAAGCAGGGTAATTAGCAAACAATTATTTAAAAAACAGATTGATAGTTTACCTTGTATTCAACTAATTCTGAATCAAACTTGGATTCAACAGAATTTTCTACTTTCCAAAGTAGAGAAGGCAGTGATTCAACCGGGCAAGTGATGATAAATAAGATATCCCATGTTGTAGCTGCCGGTTACCCTTTCAAGTACAGTCCTCGCACTGATTACTGAACATCACAACCTTCCTTCACGCTCAGTCTCCCTATACTTGATTATTTGCACAAAATCACAATGAAATGCGAAGATTGAGACCAAAACCGCTTTTCAACAAATTTTGACTGCAAATATGTTTATCTCTTAATAATTTAATCAGTTGATTACTTCAAATTTTCAAGATTGTGATAGAAAAACTATTTAGGGTGTTGTGAATAAAGTTAAGTCTGTGGAGTCACTCATGTTTTTGACTCAACGCCTGGAATTCTTGTTATTAAAGTCACTGCATTGCTGTTTCCTAAGGCTGTGCGCAGGGTTTTTAGTCATAATTTTTTTCCGAAGTTTCTTGTATTGGATATTATTAGAGCATCGAAATTTTATCTTTTGCTGTGAGGAAAAATGTTTTTCTTGAATTAATTTGGTGAATATGAGGGTTCAAAGATGAAATTTTTCGGTTTTTGAGGGCAATTGATCTCACCTATGAGTGATTTCAAACTTTTGATAAATTTTATGTGACTTAAAGACACTTCGAGGAATAAAATAACATATTTTTCATTTTAATCTTCCATAGTTTTTTTTAAATAATTTTTTACAGATTTTGAAAAAAATATTTGCTTAATTGCAGTAAAAAGTATTTGATTTTAGGTGTCTAAGTTACAGAAAATTTATCAAAAGTTTAAAATCACTTGTAAGTGATTTCAATTGCCCCCTAAAACCGAAAAAATTCAACTTTGAACCTTCATATTCTACAAAACAATTGATGAAAAATATTTCTCACAGCAATAGGTAACATTTCAAAGCCCTAATAACATCCAATACAATAAACTTCGAAAAAAGATTATGTACAAAAACCCTGCGCATAGCCTTCCGGTCGGACTCCCATGGACTCAGCAGATCAAGTCACTCAACGTTTCAACTTTATTCAAACCTCAGCATATCAAAAGTCAATCAACAGAGTCAACTCAATAACTGACTCAACTTTATTTACATCACCTATTATTCTCAGGTTTCATAATCAAATGAAGAGAAAAATTAATGGACCGATGTGATAAGATCAAACAAAATGTCATACCTATACCCAAATCAAGCCTTGAAACAGCGAGATAGTAGTCATGTTTTGCAAATTTGGAAAATAAATTGAATTTGAAGAGAACGATAATACACTATGCGCAGGGATTTTGGTCACAATTGGTTTTTGAAGTTCATTGTATTGGATATTATTAAGGTATTGAAATGCTAACTATTGCCATGAGAATTATTTTTTCATCAAATATTTTATGGAATATTGGAGTTCAAAGTTGAAATTTTTCGGTTTTTGGGAGCAATTGAACTAACCCACGAGTTATATTAAACATTTGATAATTTTTTTATAACTGAAAGACACCTTGGGGAAAAGAATGACACATTTTTTATTTAAATTTAACAATTGGTTTTTTCAACAAATTATTTTGAGAAACTAATAGTCTGATTGGAATGAGAAATATGTCATTTTATTCCCCAATGTGTCTTTAATGTAAATAAAAATTATCAAAAGTTTAAAATAACTTGTAGGGGAGATCAATTGCCCCCAATAACCGAAAAATTTCAACTTTGAACTCCCATATTCCATAAAATATTTGATGAAAAAAATAATTTCTCATGGCAATAGTCAACATTTCAATACCTTAATAATATCCAATACAATAAACTTTGAAAAAAAAATTACGACCAAAAACCCTGCGCTCAGCCTTAAAATTGAAATACAAATTGAAATTGAATAATATGAGTAAAATCACCTCTGCAAGCTTCAAAAGCGATTATGGAAGTCAAAGTCTCTGGTCTTGAAAGAACTACTCCAGTTTTCAGAAGTGTTTCGATTTGCTCGTGTAGAAGATTTTTGATTCCCTGTTCCAACAGTTCTTTACACTGGGTTGAATTCTGAAACATTAGTTGAAATGAACAGAAGGATTATCACAGGAATAAATACACTTTAAATCAATCACAGTTCGATAAATTATAAATGAATAAATAAGCAAATGTTTTCATGGAAGATGCCGTCAGTGGTTGGTTGGAGCGCCTATTCTGACTGCCCACCACTCCAGCGGTCGTGGATTCGATTCCCAATCCAGCCTGGCATCTTTGTAACATCATTCACTTAATTACCCACACAAGTCTCAGTCAGAATCATGTAGGCATCATCATAATCAACAGCAAAATGAAATAAGATTAACTTTTCATGTGAAATTTAACGATTTGCACATGAAATTTCACATGAAAAGTTAATATTAACAACGCAGTTCGTCATGGAACAAGAAATCCAGGAATGAAATAAGATGTGAATCTTCTTTCCAAGATACACAGAATGCATTGGTATGCACTCATAAAGCTATTCATAAATAGATGTAACAACTGAAATTGCTTCCAGCAATATTTATTAAAAAAATACACAAAATGAAAAATTCAAAGGAGTTTTGAGTATATTATGGGTTATTTATGTACAAAAATGAGTTTCGATAGCACAATAATTGAAATAAGATCAAAATGAATAATAAGACGAAATTGTCACAACCACATTTATTAAAACTTCGAGAAACTAGTTTCGGTTGTTACACCATTCTCAATCTCAACCAGAGTTTGATTGTCGAAGTTTTAATAAATGTGGTTGTGACAATTTCGTCTTAAACAGAGATTGATTGAGATTGATAATGGTGTAACAACCGAAACTAGTTTCTCGAAGTTTTAATAAATGTGGTTGTGACAATTTCGTCTTAAACAGAGTTTGATTGAGATTGATAATGGTGTAACAACCGAAACTAGTTTCTCGAAGTTTTAATAAATGTGGTTGTGACAATTTCGTCTTATTATTCATTATGGATACCTTCCACAATATCACCTTCGCCATTACTAAGAAAGTTTAAGATCAAAATCTCCAAAAATATTTTTTGTTCTATTTTGTATATTTTATGTTCTATATTTTGTGTTCTGCTAGAGTTACTCACCTCTTTTTCAGCCCTTTTCAACAGACATTTTGGTACACCAGTCACTGACAAAGTATCGCCATGAATGCTGAATTTCAATCCTATAAATTCGAATTTATTGACGAATCCTTTGATTATCTTCATGTGATTGTGATCAACAGTCATGGTTACAGGGGGAATCAAATCTGAACTGCGAAAACTTCCATTGTCATCTCTATAACCTGTGTCAGCATAGAAATAAATAAGTTTAAAAGAAGCGACAGACTTAACAAAAAGATACAAAAATATTCAAACAACTGGTACTTTTCCACCAAAGACATAATGAGCATTTGATACTTCCATACTTATTTGCTTTGGTGAGTCTCAAACTATAAATTTTTATATAATGTGACATAGTAAGTGGTTAGTAAGTCAACTGTTTTTTGCTTCGATTACTCTGGACAAGTTTACTGGCTAAAATGCCAGCGAGTAGGAACACTACAAGCCGACCCAACTCCCCCCCCTCCAGGGCCTGACTCCTGAAACTTTCTACTAAAAAATCTTTCTTGGTTTGTAATGTTACAACTCGCTGGCGTTTTAGCTAGTAAATTTGTCTAGTGTAATCTACGCTTTAGGGACAACTAGTACAAACAAAAATATAAACTAATATCACTTCAAGAGCATTTCAAATAATTATGACTATTTTATTTTAATTCATTTTATTTCAGATGATTATTCATCTTTGTTTAAAAATACTAGGATTTTTCATGTTATTGCGCAAATGTTATGCAAACAATGATTATATTTTGATATTAAACTTCAATGTCCCCGCTTCTTAAACTTTGTACGATGGAGACAATGCTTGACAATTATTTTCCCGATCAGCAGCAATTTTTTTAGAAATTAAGTATTTGTACTTATAAGTACTTTATTTTATGACTATTTTATTTTAATAATTCATATTATAAAATAATTATGAACAGTCTAACTTGGAAAATAGCATCCTAAACAATGGTAAACCGAATGGGATGTCTCCCTGTTTATTAAAAGTATTTATCTACGAACATGTCATAATGTATACATTACAGTTTCACAATTGATGCCAAAACAGCTGTCTTTTCGAAATGCTTTTTGAGACCCGTTGCATAAAGAGCTCATTATAGTACAGGTTCTACAATATAACACGGGTTCTGGACCAATCAGAAGCATTTTTGATGGAATCAATATCGTAATTCAATATTGTGAAACTATCAGCTGATTTCATCAAACTGCTACACCAGCTACTGTAACCTAACAATCTACTATAACTTCTCATATTTGAGATGAGAGGTTAGGTATCTCTGACCGTCACAGGTAAAATGAAATTGTTTTAATTAAATGTATACTAGTGGTCGTAGATAAAATAGTGTATGCAACGATTTTATTTGGCCATTAAGGCACTCGTGAGATATTTATAACACTCGCATTCGCTCGTGTTATAACTTACATCTAACTCGTGCCTTAATAAGGGTCAAAATAAAATCGTTGCATAAACTACTATTTTGCCTCTTTAAAAAGGTATAATTTACCATTCAGAAGAGTCTCGAATCTTATTCTCTCATCGACTGCATGCTGGTCGAACAATGTGATAACATTCTTCTTTGTCTCTGTCGAAGAGACGTTGATAATTGTTACAATGAATCTGTTATCCAATAGGCCAAGCACCTGCAATAAAAAAATAATTATACTTATGATCACAGTGAACCGCTATTCATTAAAAAAAAATAATCATGTTGTTCACGTGAAACGCAATTGATTCAGCAGCAAAGAGCAATCCTTTTTAATCTGTTCATCGCTGTACCAAAATGCATGGAGGAGTGCATACAGTCTTTTCCCTGAAAGTGGTGTTATATGTGTATTAAAGGCCAACTAACTTTTATTATATTCGAATCAAACAGTTTGAAAATTGTGACTTGTCAAATACTACCAAGCTATGCTTGCATATGTGGTTTATACTACTTGATGTAAATAAATTGAATTGAAAAAATTGAAAATTGAAAAAGTTTCTAAGTGTGTTTAAAACAAAATAGTTCTCAAATAATAGTTCTAATAATTCAAATAATTCTCACATTTGAAAGACATTATCATTTATAAAACTGCTAAAATTTAATATTTATGACTGTAAAAAATGAAGTAACATGGAAATGGAGAAGTAAAATCATAAAGGAATAAAATTGAAAGGTAAGCTCGACGTTGAGTTAGTTATACTACAACTAATTATCGCTACTAAAACGAAACCAATTCTACATAGCCAAAAAAACAGTTGCAAAAGGATGATTTATTATTTTACTCACTATTGAGATTGATAAAAATAAAAAAGTTTGAACATCCATTTACTTAAGTTTTATATAAATTTAATATTAAAATACTGTTCCTGGTGTTCTGCCAATATTATTTTTAGCACTCTACTACAAAAAACTAATTTTAATTTTCCTACTGTTCTCCAACAAATTGGCTATTTTTGCACTCATTTCAGTACGCAAAGCAGCTGATTCCTGCACTTTGTCGCACTCGTGGTGTGCCAACTACAGGAAATAGCTATTTGTGTAAATAGTGCGCAAAGTATTTCTTTGAGAGTAAAGAACTACTTTGCGCACTAGTAACACAAAAAACTAATCAGTCAATCTATTTGCACAAACACAAATTGAAATCCAAAAGTATAATAATACTTTGAGATCAATGAAGCACTATTATTACACAAATAAATTACTTTACCGCATTTGAAAGTTCACACTAAAATCATTCCTACAAGAAATCAATTTCTATAAGCGTTAAGTTCAATTAAATAAACAGACGAATTCTCTTTCAAGAATTTCCCAAAATGAAAATTGATAATTAGAAATACCTCGGCATTTTCAAGATTCTTTATCGAAAAAATACAATTTAAGCTTTCATTTGAAGCAATTTGGAAAGGTAGCTGTATCATTCCAATTTGTCCTTGATTTGGGATATTTCTCAGATCGTTATTCAACAACCGTATCATAGATGTGTCCAAAAGTTTGCCTGTTCGGGATTAGAATTATCAATATTTTATGATTAATGAAATATGCATAATGAATAGAATGCTTTGATACTTTGAAGAAATAATGAGTACAGTATCTATTTTGTCCAAAAGTAAACGGAATTTGAAATACGGTTGTAGGGTACTAATTCGAATTTATTTTAACGTAATTTAATGAATTTTTCAAGTGGCAGCAAAACTTAATAGACTAGTGAAGTAGAACAAAAAATATGTTCTGCTTTCCTTTTGCTATCATTGGTTGCTTTCATATTAGTATCAATAAACGGTCATTAATTTTGGTATTAATGAATTCTTATAAAAATTTATAATTTTGGTATTAATGAATTGGCATTAATGACATAAAATAGATAGGAATGCTATTCGTATTGGAAATCTTCTACCGTTCACGCCACACAATGGGGCGGCTCTGAAAAATTGCGGTGTTGCCAGGTATGGGACCATGCTAGCAGCTGATAGTAGAGAATTATCAACCTTAATGCACGAATTGACAACACTTCTCGTACCCTCGTACCGTGTTTCCCAGTCTACAATTCTGACACTAGCAGTCATCTGGCTTGTCTCTGCAGTCAGATGTTTTTTGCAACACAGCAATTTTGTGGTGTGAAGTACATTTATATTATGCAAAACAACCAATAGTACTACTCAGGGCGTTGATAATGATTTTTATTTTCCTAAAAAATTTCACCAAAGTTTTGTCAAGAGTTCAAGAGCTCTTCGAGTGTTAACAGAATCAAAATCAAGAGTTCAAATACATATCAAAGTTCCCCAAATATTAAAAGATGTGGAATTACATGTAGCATTTGTTACATTGTATCAAATCGAGTATCATCATTATAATGACGCTATTAATACCATTCGATGATATTTTACGCATAGCTTTACATTATAGTTTTTAATGTTGATGATAAATTATAAATACCGTACTGTAATGTACAATATTTATCACTTACTAGAAATTGGTGGGGTTTTCTTTATGACAACCTTCCATTTTTATTTTCTGCACATCATGCACTATCTCTGTCCACTGATCATAAATTCAATTCTGTATACAATATATTTTTAAACTAAAATTTGGCAATAAATAACTATTATAGTTGAATACACACAAAGTAGACCATCAACCGTGTCTGATAAAGCATAATTATGGTGCGGAATGACTATCACACAAAAGTGAGTGTTTATATTTCACAAAAAAGTTATGTAGTATCAAACTTCACTCTGTGTCAAAACATGTACTGAGGAAAAGAAAATGGAACTATATTTAAAAAAGTACATTTCTAAAATAAATGTGATTTGTAAATAATTGTGTGTATACATAGTACCATAGCCGATTAAGAATGTAGGTAACTATTCAGACATTAACATTGTGTTGTAGTCTAAAGATTGCTTTCCTCATTGAGCTTACAGTTTTATATCAGTATGCCAAGCCCACCGAAACAAATACTGAAGCTCTATGCTTGATAGTTCACTCTCACCACTAAACAGGGAAAGAATTGAATTGATGAGAAAAGACAGGGTGACTAACAAAGTAAGCTACAAAAATTCCCTGGCTTTCCTCTGATCGTAAATAAAATTTTCCCTGACCAATATAAGGTACTAGCCGGCCGGCTCGCTACGCTCGCCTTAACCGTCTTGCCAGGGGGCAGAGTCCCTCCTGGACACCATGGGGTGGTTTAAAATTCGTACAAAATCGTGAACCGATCGAGCATTTTGTTTGATGATCATCTGTAATCATAGATACGGGCACAGTTATTGAATTCACAACTCTTATATCTAATTTTTTTAATTTTCACTTTTGGCCGTATTTTTTGAAATTTTTCAAAATTCTTTCTTAGCATGCATCTAGAGCCCCAACGGGACATGTGTACCAAATTTCAACTTAATTAGCCACGTGGTTTTCGAGAAACGTTGATGAATGAGTCAGTGAAATCTAGAAAATAATAATCTAGTTAATAGTCAATCTGCAATTGGCTTTTATATAGATGAAAAACAAAAAGACCTTAGCGGATAGACTAATCAAAACAATTCTATTTTTGTTAGCCTACCTAGCTTATTTGTCTGGTTGTCCATCTAAAAACGCATTTCAAGTTCGATATTGGAGCATTTCATGTGAGGGTTTCTATAATTAGTATAATTATTATTAGGTATACAATTACTGCGAAGTTTTCCCGATATTTTTTTATATTCCCTGACTTCCCCCTGACTTTTCAAGAATTTAAAAATTCTCTGACTTTTCCCGGTCGCTAGTCACCCTGCTGAATGAGATCCTATTCTAAATCAACTAGATTTCAGTATTCTACAGTTTGATAATTCTACTTATTAAAATCATAAATACCTCTTTCATTCAAGTTATCTTCCATTTCTTTCGACGTAGATATCTTCTGATCTTTGGCTAGATCTAAAATGTACTGCTTTTGATGACATGTTAGGTCAGGTAATCCTTCATTGGTGCAATTGCTAGGAGTTATGAGTATGGGTGACATGCCTCGAGGTAATAGAGGATTTCTAGAAGAGGTATTGAAAGCTTTTGGATGCTCAACATATGGATTAATGTATGATGACATTCCAGTACTTTTGTGTATGAAAATTTTCATGCCTGATGGTAATGTTTGTTCCATCCACTCCAATGGGGCGTGTGTTGGGGAATGGGTACTTCCTAGCATATTTTCTGCCTTCAGTTTGGAGCTAGGAGTGAGCTGGAAATTGTAAGCTTCTGCTAAGTTATTCAAAAAGTTTGAGTTCATTGAATTACATTCACTAGTTTTAGAAACTGCCTGTTTCTGCTCGTTCTTCAAATCACACACTTCTATTTCTTTCAAAAAATGTTCATCTTTTACAACATGCGTATTGCATTCAAAAGAGAACCCAGTAGCATTTACAAAATACCTATTTGTGTCTTCACCAATGATATGTTTTGATTCAGAACAGAGACTGTCTGCAGTATGAACACCATCTATCACTGGCTTAGTCACTTCACCTTCTTTACAATTTTCAACCTCCGTTGGAACTGCTACTTTATGATTAACTTTTTCTTTAGACACAAGATATTTAACATCAAACATACGTGAAATTGCGTCATTTTTGTCACTCAAGTAAGGAGATTTGACAGTTTCACACACGTTCTTCCTCAACTCAGTTTCATCCTCTATTTTATCCTCATCAGTAATTAAACTATTTGAATAATTGACATTGTTGTTGTTTTCGAAACTTTGTTGTTGTTTTGGAGGTGATGAGAGCTGTTTTCTGAAAATATTTGATCCACTTATATTGCGAATTTTGGTGGTCTTACTCAGTACAGTTTCATCTTTGTTTTTCTTTTCAGGAGTACCGGGAATTATTTCATCGCTACTTACCACATTCTCATGGAAAAATGATATTGGTCGATATGGGGGAAAATCATTTGTACACTTTTTCAGATCGTTTGAAACTTCCATGTGCACGTTTCCAAGAGAATTTTGACCATAATTATCGCCACTTGAAACATCACAATTATTATTACCATTCATAATTTCACACAACTTCATGCTCAACTCATTTTTATCCATCATTTTCTTCTCACCAGTCTCACTAACTTTGCTATTGATTTCCGAACTTTCATGAAAAATTGAATTTGTCCGAAGTGGCGAAGAATGATCTATACAGGTTTTCAACTCACTTCTAGATACGACATCATTACTCAAATCACTACTTCCAGTAATTTTTATGTCAGAAAGTTTCAAGGGAGAAGAAAATCCTTTTGTAATTTTCTCATAAGGTGTATTACACTCACAGAGATCATGGTTTTCGAATGATTTTTGAGATCTACTATATTCAAGTTTGAATGGTGTTGCTGATCTTGAACTTTTCTCATTTGAAGTATTAGTATCATTAAGATCATGCTTTTCAGAAGTTTTTGAATTTGTTCCAAGGCTGGGTTTCAACGGTGAAACTGATCTTATTTGGTGATTAATTTCAGTATTACATTCACTGAGATTATGAATTTCAATTGATTTTTGTGATCTACTGAGTTTTAATGGTGTGGCTGATCTATAACTTTTTTCATTTGGAGTATTACATTCATGAAGATCGTGCTTTTCAAAAGTTGTAAAATGTTTAAGTTTTAATGGCGTATTTGATCTTATTTGGGGTTTCACATGAAAATCATCAAATTGGAAGAAATGACTTTGATTTGGCAAAAAATCAATTATATTCTTATTTTGTGATTCTTTTGATTGGTTTCTTTCAAATGCATCTACACTTTCTGATTTTTTTTCAACGCGTGAACTTCTTTCATGACCATTTTGGGAGCATTCAGAGATACTTGAAACATCACAATCATGATCAACAATCACAGGAGAAAATTCTTCAATGTATTTACAACGGAAGCTATCCAGGCTGTGGCTGGGTTGAAGTTGAATACTATTTGCTTTATGAAAAGTATGGCAGTCTTCTGAAGAGTCTGGTGAATTACTGAAACTATCAAATATTTTCAAAGCGTTGGATTCTCTTGGTTTCAAGTAGAAGCTGAATTGTCGTTCTCCATTAGCTGAATTTTTATTTGGAGGGATTGAAGATAGCTTGAAATCTTCTTTTTTGTTCATGATTAAATCATTTGAGTTGTATTGTGTGATTGATGAATCATCATTTGTATTATTTTCGAACGAAGGACAATGACGTTCATGGTTTTGATTTCCATCACTTGCTTGACAAACGTTTTTGTTTGAAAATTCTTGACCAACAACAAATAATTCATCTTTATCTATATTTCTATCAACTACACAATTTTGTTCAACATTTCCATTATCATCATTTGTTCTACAATTATTCTGTTTTGGACATTCTTGATTAAGTTTCAATGAATTGTAAGTGGTGGACACACGTTTCACTTCATCAACTTCTTTTGATGCTGGCGATTTCTTGCTTTCTTCAATTTTAGAATTTTCGTCGTTCGTCTGCTCTCTACAGCAGTTATGCTTCAACTTATAAAACGAAATAACATCACTCACTTTACAAGAACAACTTTTTACATCATTTTTTCCACCAGTTATTTCATTTTTGTTACTATTTCCATCAATATTTTGAGGAACATCAAGATTTATATTAACCATTTGTGGATTCGGTATGGCATTGGATGAATCTTTTTGACAGCACTGACGAGAATCATGAGAGCTATCAAGTTTGGAGGTTTTTCTATTTGAAACATATTCAGGCGTATATGAGCTAGTGAACTCACAAGCATTAGGGGAAAATAACTCGCCACCGCTTGATTTCTGACCATCGAGACCAAAAGTGTAGTCTTTATCTGAACAAAATTGTCTCTTTCTCAATATATTTCCTTGAGAATGACAAGAATTTGGTGAAGTATTGCAAGCACTGTCTTCAACTTTATTTAAACAAGGTTCAAAACATTTGTAGCTTTTTGATTTTCTATAATCATATATATTTGGTTGTTTTGAAGAATTGAATGAAGATGGATCTTGATCATTACATTCACTTGAAGTACAACGTCTTTTAAGAGCAGTGTTGAAGAGAAATAGATCCTCGCCAGTATTTTCCTTTAATGGAGTTCCCAAAATCTTATGACTGTCAGTATCGGGGCCGATCCTACAATTTCCGAGTCCAATTTTGTTTTGAGTGACTGAATTAAAACCTTCAGAAATATTTCTGCTTGCTTCGAACCTTCTTTCTAAAATATTATTGTCTCCAAATTTACGACCAGGAAAATAATTTTCTTCTCTATTCAATGGTGAGTATTTATTGTCGTGTTTTCGAAGTAAATGATGATTGTTCACCTGGAATTTTCTTTCAAAAGAATCGATTTTATATTTGTTCAAATTATCACATTTCTCAGTATTGCAATTAGAAAACATGTCTTTAGATACATTAGCAATTCTGGGATCTCTAGAATGGACTTTTTCTCGACAATTTTCATCACAAAACTTGACTACTTTCTTTCGAAGCACTTCATTTTGTTGTTTCGTAGTTGAATTTGAAGTTTTGGTATTCTTCCATTGACTACCCTTCATTTGAGAATCACAAACCGTAGTCTTTGTTCTACTTATTTTTATTCTATCATGTTTCATAACATTTTTCTTTATTTCTCCACATAACCTGGTCAATGAATGTTTGAATTCTTTCAAATTCGTCTCATAAATTTCTGCATGAACAAAGGGAAGTATAGTGCGATAGTTGGGGGCCTCAACACCACCAAATCTCATTTGTTTTCGTAATTTAGAACTGAAATCAAAATTGCATTCCGTTGTAACGTGCTCTGAATGTCCTTGAGATAGTGGTCTTTTCATACAACTCTTCTTATTGCCCATCTTTATTGGCATACATGAAGAGTTTTCTTTGTTGACATTTTCTGTACAAATCCTATTGTTGCAATTATTGCCATCTCTCATATTATTATTGACTAAAACGTCATTATTTGGGAGAGTGGCGAGGCTTTCATTGGGAGTATTCAAGATGTCATGAATTATTCCAGCTGATGAAGGTTCAATCCTCTTTTTACTTGCATCTAACGCACCTTCATAAATTTTCTTATCTGGTAACGGTGTATTATCACTTTTTTTATTCATATTTTGTATTCTTCTAATAATTTTTCCAGCAGTAGAACGTTCTCTCTTCTTTTTAATTGTATCTAATGCACTTATATGAATTGTCTTATCAGGTGAGGGTGCATTATCTTCAGTTATATTCGGTATTCCCCTACTAATGAATTTTCCAGCAGTTGAAAAATTCCTCTTCTTTTTACTTGTATTTCGCCCACATCTATGATGGTTGTTATCTGCTAGAGGTGTATTATCCCTCTTTTCATTTTTATTTGAGATATTTCTACCAATTTTCTTATGCGGTGTAGATATGTCGTTGCAAATTTCAGCAATGAACGAGCTTTTATTATCCAAAGTTGCATGGATCGCCTTAGCAGAAGAAAATTTAAATTCTTCATCGTTCCTTGTATCTACTTCAACAATTTCACAATTTTTCCTCTTTTGTTTCTCGGAACGTACATCTCCTACCTTTGGTACAACTGGAGATATATTTCCGGATTCTTTGGCCAATAAATTGTGATGCAATGATGAAATGATATTTTCGGCCTTTTTGCAGACACCCTCAGGTTGGCGAAACAACAATGCATTATCAAGCAATTTTTCATGTTCTACAAACTTATCTGCACTTTTGGATAAGCACCTTAAAACTTCATCCCAATCTTTGAATTCGACTAGATGTTTCCTTGGATCCAAAGTTATATCATACTCTCTATAAGGACACATTATATTTACAATAAATATGGCGTAATCCACACTGGTTGAAGTTTCAGGTGACTTTTTAAATGTATCAAAATTGAAATTCTTAGAAAATCCACTTCCTACTGATTTCATTTTTGTTGAATGAAAGTAGAAACTCTTGCTCAATTTATGATTAAAGTAGGCATACAGCTTCTTGTTCTCGACTAATCTATTATTGAGATAAATGTATTGATGTTCTTTTGATTTGTAGGTTTTCTTACACACGAACCCATTTATTTTGAAGGTTGGGTGGGTTGAGTGCGTTACTTCCACAAAAGAATCGGCTGGAAATTCCAGTTTGCTGATCTGGTTGAAATTCTCAATGATGTTTGAGCATTTCTTTGTACTGAAGACTATAGATTTGGCAACATCATCACGGAGTGTGAATGAGATCTGTAAAAAACATAAATTCAATGATGAAATAACAGTAACTATTGTTACTGCTTTGTTACATTACTGTTATGTTAGAAATATGAAATAACTATTGTTACTGTTTTGTTACATTACTGTTATATTAGAAAGACAAGATTGGGGTTTCACCCGCTGCTTTCATGAATGTAAACTTAATAAGTAAAATATCCTGAGATTAAAAAGATATAATAATCATTGTGTACGCAATATATATACAATCAACATGTCAACGATATTGACAGTTGAAAACATAAATCAGAGCTGCCGATGATTCTGTTACACCAGACGTCCTTCGCCATGTGTGGGAGGAACTAGTCTATCGTTTAGATGTTTGTAGGGCAAATCAAGCAGCTCAAATCAAATTGCAATGAACTGGCAAGAAACTCAAGTTTTCCTCTCATTTGGAGAAGATTTTACACTTTTATACTTCTATCTCGTTTTGTTCATTTCCTATGGCAGACAAAGGTGTACCTTGACTTCACCGAGCACATTTCTCTTACAAGCACAGAATACAGTTCTCTGTATATCAGAGATCTAGAGCTCATACAATAATAATTATTTATCCATTAAAAAAATTACAATAAATGTCTAAAATAGTAAGAAAGTCCACCACGTTCTCTATAACATGGCTCAAACGGCGAGGTGAAACTACCCGTAAGGTTCTCCCCACAATGAGAGCCATATGCTTATTATTTTTTACAATAAATGCAAAGATCTAGTGCCGTATTTATGAACGCAACTTGAAGCATTCTTATCTAAGTACTACATGGAAAGGCTCTATTACATTGAACGTGGTCACAAGCTAACCTAAACTCGAAATGTAATTTGAGACACCAACAAACATAAATTAACATAGATGAAAAGATAAAGATAATGCACCGTATATAAATTTACAGTTACTATTACGTAATTATTACCGCACAAATATCCTTTATGTTCATACTTTCTGTTTTTCGAATTTGAAAAAAATTATGGAATTTTTATGTAGTGTAGTGAGAGCTATCTGACAGAAGACCAAAGAACTTCGCGTTTACTACAGTGTAGTCCTGCTAGCTACATCCCAACCGTTTTATCTATCCCATTTCTTTGTCCCAGGTAAGAAGAAAAATTTATAGGTTGAAAGTCGATTTATATAAAGAAAGTAAAAATAGTATTAATAAATCGAATACACAGTAAATTACATGACTATGGTGCGAAAATTGAATTTTATTTTGATGAGCCGATGCTATACTAAAAAATTAAGCCAAATTATGATAGAACATAATCTCAAGAACGGCTTCAAAATAGCTCTCTACCTAGCATGGCTAAGAACGGTTTTGAGATACCAATTTTAAAAAAGTTTTGACTTCTAAGTTAAGAAGAGTTATCTTCGTATCTTAAGTTATCTTTGTATTTTGACTTGACTACATTACTCAAAAAGTTGAGGTCGATTCACAAGAAAAATTTAGATTAATTGAAAACTTCACTAGAAAAAAATAATATTGACTAATATTGACTATATTGACCTTCATACCAGAACTGGGTCTAACATTACCTCATTATCATTTTGAACAAACCTCACTAGAGATCATTTAGTCGTCAAGTACATTGTCAGTAATAAATGGGTTCATATGCAGGAAAAATATAGTTGGCGCACTACGAGAATCGTATCGGCTGACAATTAGTGTGAAGGAGGACTGCAGTCCGCATGATTATGAATTTACAGTATGGAATACTGCCTACTCTAACCTACTTTAGATGCAATAAAGTCTAAATTAAACATTAATAGTTTAGTAGCACCGTCTATTTTCCCTTCACAAGTAGCTGCCCACTTGTCGGCCAATGCCATTCTTATGATGCAACACCTATCAAACCATTGAAAAACTGATATTTTGTGATGTTGAAGATCCATCCTGTTTCCACTAATATGTAATATAAACTTAAAAAGTTTATGGCGTGACGGCCGTTTCACTCCGTTGTCAAGAGCATCGTCAGACGAACCACAGTACACTCAGTACATAGTGTACTCGTCTGACGATGCTCTTGACAACAGAGTGAAACGGCCGTCACGCCATAACGTGAGTTAATTTCCACTTAAAAGTGTTTTTAAGTTTTTATTATGATATTTTGTATAAGCCAATAAAACTAATTCAATTGTTATTTGGCTGTGTTCGGTTTTTTGAATATCCTCTACTGATGTTGAATAAAACATGAGTTTCATATGTAGTTGAAATATTTCCACTGTACAGTACATTACCTTTGGATGAATCAGAGCAATCGCCTGCATTTGATGTCTCAATTGTTCAAGTTCAATTGCACTATGCATCCGTCTCCTTCTAACAGGCAAATTATAAAACAAATTTGTTACAGCTATAGTTGTGCCATTTCCGGGACGATTCAGCATTGCTTTTGAAGCCCGACTATTTATATCCGACCCACCTTTCATTACCTGCAACATTTCAATCATTTACTGAATGATAAAATCGAATAAGATACCACTATCACTTAACATTTACACACAGACATTATATTCATGAACTCATCAATTTACAATGATCATTCAAAATAAATATCACCAAATTTAAAAAAGTAGATTTTCTGACTTTATTATTAGATACTAACAGAATTTAAGTAGATTTTTCTCAAGTTTTTCCATCTTGATGGGGAAGACCGTTATGATGAATTAACTTGACTGTAAGTTCTGTTGTACAATGCAACCATTACTTATGTAATCCAAAACTGTAATCGTTACCATCACTTATCTAAATGATTTTTATTTAGGCAATTGAATATTATTCAAGAAGGAAAAAAAACTAGAGAATAAATAAAATAGTATTTTTAACATTCATATAAATGATTTACCATACAAGGAACTGTCTTCAACTAAATGAATTAATATAATGAAAATATGCAAAGCATCACCTTATATGGTCCGCGTGAAGAGTTAAAAGTAACTCGATTGTACAGCAAAAAGAAATTAAGAAATATGAGTTGACTTCAAATTATTATCAAATAAGTTATAGAAAAATTGTTTGAAAATGATATGGCCAGTTGCACGAAAGCCAATTAAATTTAATCTTCATAGAATGATGTCATTCTATGGAGACAATTTGGTTGCACAAAGGACAAATTACAAGATATAACGCCGATTAAGCTAACCGGCGTAAATTATTTATAACCGCCCGCTCACTGAGGATTAAATCTCACTAAGTTAATGTCCGTTACTTGTTTATAGTACCAGAACACGGAACTGCAAATTAGGTCGTTAAAAACCTTTCAAAATAAACAAAATCTATTAAGAATATAATAATATTGAGATAGTTGAATAATGATTCAAATAATTCACAATGAAATGACTCTAGTTCATCTTTTTTCTCAACTTCAGAATTAGCTGTTGATCAAGTTACAGTGTTGCCAGATTGTGCCCGTTTGGTTAACGAAAAATAGATCGTTGTGCAACAGAAATAACCTCGTTACACTTACGACTGTTAGTTAACTGACATTAAACTCCTTATTCAATTGGCTTTCGTGCAACCTGCCGTTAGTTTATTGGATTTTTATCCAATGTTAAATTGTTTAAAATCTTTCAAAAATGCTAATAATTTTACTATTATTATACGATTATTTTGTATTTATAAAATTTAAAAGTGATTGGGAATAAATTTCATGACTGTGCTTCCAAAAATTTATTTATTATCTATTATTATTATTTAAAATTTATTTTTCATTTGAAAAAATAAAATTAATTAATACCTTACTAAAAGTTGATGTATGTCCTTCTGGTTTGGAAATAACAACCAACGCTTCACAAGCATCTTTCAAGCTAGCTAGAGCTTCACCTCTGAATCCATAGTATTGTGCATTGCTCTCTAAATCAGCGAGTGATAAGCATTTACTAGTCATATACCTGAAAATGATAAATTGCCGTAGAAAAAAATCGTTGGAATTGTAAGAGCACAAATAAATGACCGCGAGTTCATATAGTATTATGGATGTGAAGAAAACAATTTCAACTTAAATGACAAAGCAATAATATCTGTAAATCTGTTGCAGTACAACATACCTAATTACACAAAAAATTGATATGTTTGTAAATTCAAATCGTGATATATTGATATTAATGTCCACTCATGTTTGTCTATTCAAAAAGCAAAAGGAATTTCAGAAAGATTAGGACTTCAAATTATTATAAAAATTCTCAACATATTTCATAAAAGAATTGCAGGAAACTGATCTAGAAGAGAGAGAAGCCAAGGGTAAACATTTTTATATTAACATATTTTATAGAAATATACACCGAATCTCTTAGGGGGCTATTGCGCTATTACTATAGATAATTATCCAAAACGAAACTTGGTTCAACATTTATATTTAAATTCAGAATCAGACAACATATTTTTTTGAAAATTCAAAAAACATTTTGTGCCACAGCATAAATAAAATGTATTCATGAGAAATTCAAGAACATCATTAAAAGAAATTGGAATATGCTATTGGACATTCCAAAATAATAGAATTTTAAAATAAAATAGACAATTAAAATGTTTATATTACAGTAAATTATTAATATAATGCAAGAATGCAGATTATAAACAAGGAAACTAGAGTACAAACAATCAGTAGTTTTCTATTATAAAATCATGCTACAAAAATGATGAAGAGAAGTAATGAGGAAGGGGATAAACAAACTCACATCAAAGCTAGAAAAAAAATGTTATTTTTTATGGCAAGTTAGCATTGGCCATAAGCATGACAGTCAATATTCATAGAAGCATTCATCTGAATATTTGCACAATTTAATTTTGTGAGAAAAAGTTTGTTACAATGCCTATTGTTCAAATTACAATAATGACTATTATCTTTTTTGAGTATTCTGCCTTGAGCAATGTCTTAAAATTGCATCCCCTTTTTTGAGCCATTTTTTTCTTCTTCTATAAGGCTCCCTGTTTTGATGTATTTATTGGGAATCTGATTATTATCAATAATTATTTTATCACATTGCATTCATCACATTAATGAATATAAATTAATTCTAGAAATTACTTTTTTGTATGATAAATTCGCTGTTTTCATAGTCAGTTTATAATTTTTGAGATCCTACACAGCCACAGTTCTCAAAGTATTTTTTGAGTGGAAAGTTTTATCTGTATTCAGAGAAGAAAATAGGACAAAACCAAATAAGATAAATAAACTAAGCAATACCCAACTCCTTTGTGACAACCATTTTGAAAGAGATCAGGAGAAAGAAGAATATACATAGAAAAATTAATATAAAAACGAGATATTACCTTTCTCCAACCAGCTCCAACTGCTCACGATCAATTCCACATCCATTATCCACAACTTGTAAATTATATTTGTCAAGGTCAACTCTAACACCAATACGAGAAGCGTTTGCATCAAGACTGTTGAGTACCTGTTGGCACGTTGAAATAGTGATTATAATCAAGAGAAATTAATAACCGTTATAATGATTATATTATTAGTGAACGATAATATTATTGACAGCAGTTGGAGAGTCCGCACACAAAGAGTTTGTCAAGCATAGAGAAGACTCCATTGGCTGTGCTGTCATAGTGAATGACATTCAGCCAATGGTTGAGATCATGGGAGCCGTACCAGAAACCGGTAAATGTTACCGGTAGCATCTGATCGGTCTATTGAAATTTTTCAACATCTATGAATTTGAAAAGACCAATCAGACGCCACCGGTAACATTTACCGGTTACCGGTAGGGATCCCAGGAGCTCAACCAATGACAGCCATTATTTGAAGCTTGAAGTTCACTCAACCCTTGGACAACGCTTCATGTGCGGACTGCCTAACTCATTCATTTTCGAGTGTTTCCAGCAATTCTATGTTTGTAAATTGTATAATTTATTGATGCACTAAGGGAACCAGAATAATGAAGTTTCATTGATTTGTAACTTCTTAGAAAGTAGTTAAGATTAATGCAGACCAGAGAAATAGTGTACTGTCAACTTGACAGGAAATAGTGTACTGTCAACTTGACAGGTCTTGAGACTAAAGAGTTGATTACATTGGGGTAACTTGAAAATATGCCTCCTATATTCATATTTGCTTACAAAATTTCTGCTCTATCCCAGCTGACAATTTGTCATTACTAGCAGAAATGTAATTTGGGAAGTGCATCCTTAGGTATTACTTTCACATAACTTAGTATAAACGCTTTTGCTTTGGAAAATATGCTTCCTTTATTCATATTTGCTTACAAAATTTCTGCTCTATCCCAGCTGACAATTTGTCATTACTAGCAGAAATGTAATTTGGGAAGTGCATCCTTAGGTATTAATTTCACGTAGTATAAAACGCTTTTGCTTTAAATATTCCAGTTCCAAACCTCAGTGGTACAGGCTTTTTAGCAATCTTTGTAACAGCCCCAAAGTATATTTTTCAAAATGAGAATGGCTGAAATTTAAAAAGCGTCTCGTTCAGTTTGTAAGCCCAAGATCACCTATATATTTAATCACCATACTATGCCCATAATTTTATCTTCTCATTATCAGAGAATTTGTTTTATTCGTTTTTAGCTGGCACGCTCACTTCAACAGTTTAGCCAGGGGAGAAGGGAAATAAGACAAAATTTCAGCTCAATGTCATAGATATAATTGCACTTGTAGCTTTCAGGTGAAACAAATATGTGAACCATCGAAAATGTGAACCAACAGCCCAATGTCAAGAATCGCAATGTACAGTATCTAGCTGTGTTTATTCTAAACACCTGGAGAACTATATACAACCAATAAGTTAGATCTAGCTCCAACAGCTATTCGTGGTTCTGCTACAAGATTTATTTGCTATATAGAAGATTTTCAACTTTTTTCAACTTCTAGCAGAGCTATATATTTTACTTGAAAAAAAAACACTTTTAAATGGAAATTAACTCAAGTTAACTGAGTTTTTTTTTTCAATTTATTATCCTCAAAATAATACAAATTCACATTGAACAAAATCACAATTACAATTTCAATAGCAATATTTATATAGGGAAAACAAGGAAAAAGTACTTCAGAGGAAAATTATAATACCTGCAAAGGTTTCCCTGAGCGCAGGTATGAGTCCGTAAGAATAACATAGATTTAATCAAATGAAACAAAGATGAAGATGAGATTTTTTTTTAAGATTTAAAGAAACAGAATGAAAAGTAAAGAAGAAAATATAGAAGTAACACAGAAGAAGATTTTTCAAGAATTAGAAGATTTTTTCAATTATATTATCAGAAATGATCCATTCATCAACCATTTTTCCAAATGATTTATTTTTCTTATTGTTATTTAAGAAATGAACAGGGATGAGATTTGCCACTTTTCCAGTGATATAAGTGAACTGTCTTCTACATACATTTAAAATAGTTCTTCTCATTGCAAATCTTGAATGAGAAGGTCGTAAATTATGCATTATCTCACGATATTCAAGAAGATATTTATTCACATTCAAATAATATATTACTTGTTTGATGTACAGCTGTCGCACAGTCAAAACATTCAACTCAGAAAATAGATTACGGCTACTGTACAGTCTTGGCCTACCAAGAACGGCTCTTAATAAGTGCTTTTGGATTACAAAATAGTTATATAATATAATAGAGTTAATTTCTATTTAAAAGTATTTTTTTTTTCAAGTTTATATTACATATTAGTGGAAACAAGATGGATCTTCAACATCATATATTTTACGTCTAGCTCTGCTAGATAGTGTAAACACAGCTTTATAATAAAAGTTTCAAAGTGAATTAGAGATTGGTCGTCGATTTTTAAGACAAATGAATAGCAAAACATTTATAGTTGGACAGAAAATGAATCATAGAAATTTACAACTTACCAATTCAATAACACATTGGGATAGACTGGTTATTGTGATTCCTGTCCGAAAAGCTGATTGTAATTCAACTGGTAGTTTTGAAATCATTTTCTCTACAACGGTACTGCTCCTGAAAGCTGAAGCAAAAATGCAATCACTGTTTTTCAAGATTGAATCAATTGCTTCTACTTTACTTCTACAACTTGTTCTACCAAGCTCAAACAACTTGTATTTGAAAGAAAATGGTCCCCATAGGGCTGAACACACCTGATAAAGCAAGTAGAGCGAACTTACCGGTACTGAATAACGGTAGTCGGTAACTTTAGTAAGTACCGTAACTAGTAGAAAACAAAAGAGCAGCTTCTAAATGCATGCAATCTGTTTTATAAATTTACAACTAATTTTATTATTTGTATGAGTAGGTGACTAGACAGTTAAAGAAGGCCAAGACAAGTCAAAGGTCTTTCACTTTCACTTTTCTTTTTACCACCTATATCGTTGAGATTAGGGGCACGTCAGCCGAAAAACCGGCGCCTATCGCTGAGTATTTAGCTCCATGTATTCCTGTATCGAATACAGGGGGTTCTCTGCCAGATAATTCTTTAGAGTTCTTTTAAATTGCTTCTGTGGTACAATTTGATTTATACTGTCTGGCAGACAATTGTAGAATTTACACCCTGAGGACTCTCCGGCTGTCTTTGAGATTTCTGCAGTCTATTGTAGGGAATGTCCAGATCATTCCTTCTTCTTGTATTATGCTCATGTGATATCTCCTCTGCGGTTTAAATTTTTTTATGTGTATTACAGTTTTGAATATGTACAGGACTGTTACAGATTCGATCCTGTATGAATAAGGTTTGCAGTGTGCATTGTATGGTAGACTGTTTATTATTCTTAACATTTTCTTTTGAAGAGTTATGATTTGTGCAATGTATGCTGTGGGGCCGCTCCCCATGCTATTATTCCAAAGCCCATATGTGACGCAAAAAGTGAGTAATAAGCTATCAGCGCGGTTTTTTTTGTCAGCTATAGCCTTTATACCGGTACGTTTGATGGCGTAGAGGGCTGAAGATAGTTTACATAGCCTATTAAGTTTTCTATATGTTTATTCCATGTTAAGCTTGCATCAATTGTAATTCCCAAGAATCTAGCTGTATCTGATACCTCTTCTTCTGTATTTAATTGATTCTCATTTATATCTGATGACCCTATGTTGAAGTTTATAATTGTACTTTTTGAGGTCTGGAACGATCTCTCTTCTATAAAACAAACCAAGAAATATGAGTGCTTTGCATGATCAAAGAATTACAAAATGTATTGAAGATTTGAAGTATGAATATGTGCACTTGTGGATATTAAGACGATACATAAATATAGCTGGATAAATAAAAAGATTTGTTCATCCATCAATTTCAAAACAAACAATAACTAACCTTCAACGACAATGTTGATTGTAGAACTGCACAGAAATAGAAGAAATGATTCGAATATGGACAAAAAATTAGTCTTGAATGTAAACCATCAGTTTTCTGAATTGAAGCTTTCGTAAAGTCGTTACTGGCACCACCAAACGTCACTTATTGAGTAGGACATGACAGCACATGTTGTGCAAATCCTAACCTGAATTTCCAGATTATTTGGTCGGAGCTCCCAGGCAGCAGTGTTGCCAGATCGTACGGTAACTGTGGGGATGTACGATAACTTGGGCCGCTGTACGGTATACGGTAATGATGAAATGTTCGGTAATTTGACAACCTTAAAAAATTTAGAGAGTTACTCCATTTTTTACTGAATGCTAACAATATTATTAATTTTGAAAATCCTTTCAATGCTGTGTAGATTATGCCAAAGACCTCCGCTACTGAGGACGAATAATTTGTCAATACCGTAATTATTGACAACTGCAAATAATAAAATACCGTACTTTAGCTAATGAAATTAATAAATGCCTCTACACAAAAAATCAGTCAGCGTCGGGAATCTAACAGCGAATCTTCCAATTGCCACTCAAATTGATCCTGCCATAATTTCTTCATGAAACATTTCAGTTTGAATACAATATGGGGCATAACCACCCAACGGGGTCTTAGATGCGCGCTAACTAGGTCATATTAAAAAATAGAGAGGGTTGTTTATAAGAATAAATGAGCGTTCCCACATCTAGAATTTGAGAAATTAAGCACTGACAAATCTTCATCCGATTCTTTTGCCACTCTTTCCATTAAACAGGGGTGCCCACAGGGGGGGGGGGCTATGACGCAGACTGCGTCATTGAAATTCTTGGGGGGGGGGGGTTCCAAAAAACGTTTTGGGGGGGTCGTAAAGTTGATTGAAACCGTGTTTAACGTGACAACATTAAAAAATATACTAAGAAGTCACCAGACCATAGAATTCTTTGTCAATTAATGTCAATTAATTAATTAATGTCAATTAATGAAAATATTTTTTTTATAATTACTGTATTATTATACAATTGAATATGAATTAGCTAAAATAGTTATGTTTAGGATTTGTGCAGGAAGTTATTATTCAAACTTAGCAAGACGCTAAGCGAGTGCTCTGAAAGTGGTTTATACAACTTTACTCTCCTTAACAGTTACTCAGGGGTGCCCACAGGGGGGGCTATGACGCAGACTGCGTCATTGAAATTCTTGGGGGGGGGGGGTTCCAAAAAACGTTTGGGGGGGGGTCGTAAAGTTGATTGAAACCGTGTTTAACGTGACAACATTAAAAAATATACTAAGAAGTCACCAGATAGAATGTCAATTAATGAAAATATATTTATAATTATTATTATTATTATTATACAATTGAATATGAATTAGCTAAAATAATAATGTTTAGGATTTGTGCAGGAACTTGTGCAGATGTACTTGAGTCTATTTCTAACGAAGAAATAATTGAAAGGTTTTCTGTTTCCTCATCCCAAAAACTTCTATGTGGGGTTTAGAGAGATAGATTTAACAATAGATTTTAGAGGGAAGTGATAGCCGCGAGCCGTAGCAGGTATCTGTTCAATCAGATAGATAAGCTGCGTTCTCGTAGGTCCTGTTTGTAACGGTGACCGATTAGATTGGCCAGCAAAAAAGACAATATTCTCTGCTGAAAATCACTTCCCGGTGGTTCGGAATCCACCTAAAACTGTAGGTCAAACTCATCAATCACCATCATCCAACTCATTACCCACGCACAGGTCTCAGACCCATGTGGGCTTCATCCTCAAAAAAAAAAAAAAAAAAAAAAAAAAACTTAGAAGGTGCCTAGCTAACTTGTAGATGGTCACAGTCTACAAATTTAAAATGTTTGTCTTCAAACTGTTGATGTTTTTCATGTATTTTACGATAACTACTTACTAATAAGTAAGAACTGCTTTTGAAAAACTTACTAAATACTAAAAATTCAGTAATTTTTCATAACTATGTCTTTATTTTGTTTTTGAAAGACACTTCTTTCGATTGTGTGTTGTAAATAACTATACATGAAATGTGTGCCTTTTATGTACTTCATCCATACATAAATTCTCCCAAGATACTACACTAAGTAAATAGCCTGTTGTTTAACTACTGTCCAATAAATGTCTTAGTATTTTGAATTTTTGTCTTTTACAAATGAAGTTATTAACTCATTGTTTTCACTTCCTTTGAATGAACAACTTTTTAGAATTATTTAACCTTAATGTAATTGGGACACCGAACATAAACTTATAGGTATTTCATTTTTATTGAACATTGTGTATTTGTAATAATATTTTATTGTTTAAAAACCATTTAGGTTCAAATTCTTATTTAGCTATTTTGCAATTAAGTTCATTGAGCAGAATTTCATAAATTCATTTCATTGATATTTCTTTTTTACCTTTACAAAAAAATGTTACCTATGTAAAGAATCTCAAGAAATATACATACATTTTGTATATTATCAACTGGCTTTGAATTTTTTCAATAGTTTTATAAATCTTCTTTTAGTTTTAGAAAGAATACGGGGGGCTCTTTTCGCATTTTTGGAGGGGGGGCCTAATTTATGGGGGGAGGGGGGATTGGTGCTAACTTTAGGGGGGGGGGTGCGTCATGAGGCTTAGGGGGGGTGGGCACCCCTGTCAAAACTGACACTGTATTTCAGTAAAAGTGAGTGTAAATCACATTTAATTGAAATACAGTGTTAGTTTTGATATTAGATCGAATTTCTTATCAATTACTATGTATTTCAGTAAAAGTGAGTGTAAATCACATATTTAATTGGAATACAGTGTTAGTTTTGATATTAGATAGAATCTCTTATCAATCACTTCCCGGTGGTTCGGAACCCACCTAAAACTGTAGGTCCAACTCAACAATCTCCATCATCCAATTCATTACCCATGCAAAGGTCTCAGACCTATGTGGGCTTCATCCTCCAAAAAAATACATTGTTAGTTTTGATATTAGATAGAATTTCTTATCAACTACATAAAATATTTGGCACCGACTTCAAAAGATTACTTGTATGAAATTTAAAATTTTCTCAGTTTAAAGTAAATACTTTATTTTAAACTTTTTAGTACGTGAGTATTTAATCATTTCACTGAAGTCGGTTTCTTTTTTTGTTTTAAAATATGTTTTTTAGTATGTGCCGTGAAAATGGTATTAGACTTAAATGGGAAAAATGTGAAGTACTGAAATCTGAAATTACTTATTTAGGGTTTAAAATTGACAAAGATTGCATACATAAAACTGATGATAAGATTGCAGTTGTTAAGAATGCAAAACGTCCTACAAATGTATCAGAGTTGAAATCTTTTCTAGGGTTTGTTACATATTACTCAAGGTTTATACAGGGCATGGCTAATTCTCTCTCACCTTTATACAACTTACTCAGGAAAAATGTTGTTTTTTAGTGGTCACAAGAGTGTGAAACTGCATTTCAAACAATTAAGAAAGATATTGAAACAAAACTTACTCTTGCGGATTTTGATGTCACTAAACCTATAATTGTTGCTACTGATGCTAGTAAATATGCTATTGGTGCGGTTCTTTCATGTTTAGATGAAAAAGGTGTGGAAAGGCCCATAACTTTTGCTAGTAGATGTCTCACTGCAGCTGAGCAAAATTATTCCCAGATAGACAAGGAAGCATTGTCAATTTATTGGGGAGTTAAGAAATTTTTCAATTACTTGTTTGGTCGTCATTTTACTTTACTGACTGACCACAAACCATTACAAAGCATCTTAAATGCTCATGCTGCTACTCCATCCATCAGTGCTACACGTTTATTACATTATTCATTATTTTTACAAGGTTTTGATTACACCATACAATACCGTAAGACCACTGAACATATGAATGCTGATTTTTGCTTAAGATTTCCTATGGAAATGGTTAATGACAATACTATTGATGAGGTTCAAATTGTACAAATGAATCAAATTAATATTTTACTGGTTACAAGGGAACAAATAGCTCATGAAACTAGAAAAGATCCAGATATGTGTAAATTACTTCGACAAATTTTAGGTACTGAAAATGGTGAAAATACAAACAATATTGCTGAATATTCAGTTGAACAAGGTTGTATTATGAAAGGCTTACGAGTTATGATTCCAAAATCTTTACAATCTAAAGTACTTGAGGAACTACACCAAGGACACTTAGGAATTGTAAAAATGAAAGGCCTTGCACGAAGTTATGTCTATTGGCCAAATATTGATTCTGATATTGAGCTTGTTACAAAGAATTGTATACATTGTGTGCGTCATTCTAGACAACAGTCTAATGTGAATTTACATCCATGGCAATTTCCTTCAGGACCATGGCAAAGATTACATATAGATTTTGCTAATCCTTCTCCAGGATTATGGCTGTTAATAATTGTTGATAGTTACAGTAAGTGGGTTGAAACTTACATAATGAAAACTCTTTCAAGCAAAGAAACAGTTGAAAATTTGCATGAATGTTTTGCTAGATTTGGTTTACCAGTTACACTAGTAGCCTATCAGATAATGGTACTCAGTTTACCTCTAGTGAATTTCAAACCTTTTGTACTAATAATGGTATAAAGCATATTACCAGTGCTCCTTTCTTTCCTGCATCCAATGGTCAGGCAGAACGTTTTGTACAAACTGTGAAGTCAGGATTAATTAAATGTTGCGAAGGTATGATTGTAAATTCTACTTTACCGTTCAAATTAAATAATTTTTTAATGAACTACAGAAAAGCACCACATGCTACTACTGGTGAAAGTCCATGTAATTTACTCATGAAAAGAAATATTCGAACTAGACTAGATTTGATGCTACCCAATATTATTACTGACAAAGTGTTAGATACTCAAAGAAAGGAAATGCAAAAACAGACAATTAAAGATAAATGTTTCAATATCAATGATAGAGTTATGTACCGAATTTACAATAATAGGCTAAGGGTAAATGGAATACAGGTATTGTAGCTGATAAAATTGGTTCTTCTATGTACAATATCATTACTGATGATAATCTTTCTATTAGGAGACATGCTAATCAAATGAAGGATTGTAAAATTAATTTAAAGGATTTTTCAACTGATATACCGTACCTAATGTTCATTATGATACTGATGTAATTGTGCCTAAATGAACAGTACTTTCTGAACAATCGAAAGCTATTACAAGCAATGATGTTGATGATTCTACTTTCTTTTCTAATTATTTCAAGAATGTTTTACATTCAACGCCAGTTTCTACAAAATTACCGATTGTGACAGATACTATTTACCATACACCACAGGCTAGACCTGTTAGGTTCAGAAAACCTCCTGAAAGGTATTCACCCTAGGTTTCATTACGGGGGGAGGTGTCATATATCCTTGTACAACATGAATTTTAGTTTTATTTTATGCAGTTGGCAAGACTGTGCCACACCAGAGAGACAACGCCTACTGTACTATGTCTCTATTGTCGATTGAATTTTCATGATGTAATGAGTTTGCTTACGCTATTCGTTCTTTTAATAAAATGTATTTCATCAATTACAATGAGTTTGTGATTACTTCTACCACCTACGTTACAGAATTGAATACTATAAAATACATAGCACAACAGATTGGTTACAAACACACACTAATAGACAAACTACTGCACAGAATATCAACAAAACCAATCACTCACACCAGCAACAAACAGAATGACAACCCCCATACATTCATCACACTTACCTACCTCAACAAAAAAAACTCATAAAATAGCAGCTTCATTCAGGAAACTCATAAAATAGCTTACAGAACAAATAATTCACTCAAAAAACACCTGCATTTTCAGACAACATCTCAAAACAAGTACAACAGATCTGGAATTTACAAATTGAAATGTGATGACTGCAACAAGTTCTATATAGGACAAACTGGCAGGACATTCACCACTAGATTCAAAGAACACACAAGAGCCATCTCACACCCAAACACACATTCCACTTTTGCTGAACACATCATTTCAACAGGCCACAGTTATACAGACATTGACACTAATTTAGACACACTACACTTCACTCACAAAAGCCATAAACTCAATGTTTTAGAACAATATGAGATTTACAAACATGCAAAGCAGGAACCTGACAACATTTAAAATGATCAACTTAACTTCTTCTCACACACTCTATTTGACAAAATAATCCCAATTTCAAACCTCCCGCCTACTCATCCCCCCACCCCAGCACCATTCCAACATACATAATCCTCAAACTCATACCTTAAGTCAGTGTACTGCTGTGGGTTGTCTGACGATGCTCTAGACAACAGAGCGAAACGGCCGTCACGCCATAACGTGAGTTAATTTCCATCTAAAAGTGTTTTTTTTAAGTTTATATTACATATTAGTGGAAACAAGATGGATCTTCAACATCATAAATAAAATTACTTCCAATTCAATGACGAATAAGTTATACTACAGCCATCCTGCCGACCTCCCTATGTGGTCGCGCCAGTCGGTAATAGTTCTTAGTTCATTTTATAGCATGATTTATCCTGTAGGGTTGATCGATAGATAGGAGCTTCCCCCCACTCCACTCGGGAGGGAGTCAGTACTCAGTACGCAACGAGACGTCGCCGTGTGCTCAACACTTAGAAAAAGTCGCATCGCATCGCATATTATACAGTCCACTAAATTTAAAGATTATTTTCAATTTATCAAGTGTCATGTGTGGTGATTAACAAGATTACCTTAGTAGCAGAATTTAACAACAGGTTTGGGTTTCATTACAACCTTATCCTTCCTAAACCTCACTTCCCCCCAACCTGTTTCCATAAGAAGATCGACTACAAAAGGTAAGACAAACAATTTATTTATTTTTAACACCACATACTCACCCCCTGAGCTATCAGCCAAACCATATGGTCCTCCAGGCGCAAATAGGTTAAATTTTTAGCTATTTGTCGTAATCAGAGTATGGATTTTCATTCAAGTTTATAGTATTTCATTCATAAATACGTTTTACGTTAGCTGCATCCACAATCTTGTAGAAACAGGCAAGGCTACGAGTTGTGCCGAGTCATGAGATACTTGCTCATTGCAAGATAAACATATAACTATATTGCTGCTATAGATAGATGAAATACAAAGGCCTACTATAGATGCTACTATTTGTACAACAGTTGTACTCCTCACTCTCAATCTGTTTCACTCCATCCCGTCGCATACACACACAAAGACACAAGCGCATCGTCAACGATAGTTGTTTATTGGATTCCCATCTTTCTTCCTTCAACTAAAGCAGTATAGGTCATTGTTATTATTCATCCATCAATTGTTATATTAATCCATCAATTATATCATTGTTTATCTAGCTTTAACGATGGCAAGCATACAAGCACTTGAAGCAAAGAAAAAATATCTTTTTTCACGGATGCAAACCATTTCCCACATAGCACAGAATATCCTCAGGATATCCCACACTGATCCCCAAATATCCCACAGGGACATGGCATTTTGGGATATCTTTAGGATATCCTCAGGATATTGAAAAAGAAAAATCTCAACATGAACGTTTAAGGTTTACAGTAATGTAGAAAATGACCATACAATCTTAATTTCACCTTGTTAATAAGGAAATTGGTCAAATAAGAATTCAAACATTAAATGTTGCATTAATTTGTCATGTGACGGTCATATCCTAGGGACATGCGTAGGAAATCTATAACGTATCATTCATCATTTCAACGGTCATATCCCAGGGATATTCTCAGCATAACCCATTAACATATCAGCAGTATTGCCAAACTTGAACTTTATAATCCTGCTATATGTGATTGTAATTATCACAAATACAATGTAGTTAATATTATTTAATATACAGAAGAAAAATGAATCAGAGTAAATATAAAACTATTTTATTTAAGAGAATATAGGTGCAGTAACAGTAGGCCTAAGCAAATTAATTCGTTAGTACTGTAATGAATTAATTACGTTTGTTATATTGTCATCTTGAGTGAGTTCGTTAATTTTGTGGAAAAAATCGTTTTCTGACTCTGGCGTCAAATCGCTGCTTGCTGATTGTTTTTGGTTTGTTTATTATTTATTATAGATTTTTATCAAGAAAACTTGTAGCCTAATTTGTTGTTCAATCGTCAACGAGACTACAACCGAAACATTTCTAGGTAAGTGAAAACATTACTGTCCTCTACTTTGTTTAATTTTAGCAAGACATGGAATGCAATGTAGATCTCTTGCCTAGATACAATTTAGGCTATGTGTAAGGTTGGAATTTCTAATAGCCTATTATGTGATTTATGAAGTTGATTGAAACCTACGAAAATTTTCTATGATGATAGCTTATAGGTAAATACTGATTAACTATTTTCCTACTCTAATTTATTATTGAATTACCGTACCTAACATGGGTTTGGCCTAGGCTAACTCTTTTGAATTCTGCCAATTAGGTTGATTCACCTCAAGCCTTTCTAAAATCTGGTCATTATTATAAAAGTCTTCTCATAGCAGTATTAATAATTAGCAGTGCAGTGGCCTATATAATAATAAGTTCCATGCAGGCACTTAGAGTGAGGGGGGCTTGAGGTGCTTATCTTATCTGAACAGATACAAGCCACGCCACACGGCTCCCATATCACTTCCCCAGTATCAAATTTTCACAGATTAGAACCACTTCAATTAATTAACAACATGGTTTGGTGCTTTAGCCTATGTGACACTCCTATTTACGATAAAATCTCATTTTTATGAAGTAACATTTGAATTTCATAATTTCCAGTTTTAATTTATTTGCAGGTGAAAGAATTCACTAAATAATCTGTGATGTTTTCCATGACGTCAGGCTGCTGACAAAGCTTCTCTTTAGAAGTGAAATGCAACCCTCCAGTATCTCTAGTATTAAGGTGAGTGAAAAATATAACTTATATCTGAAATACGGTGTCAGTTTTGATATTAAATTGTTCACTAAATTATGTGGCATGAACATGAAACAAATATTGTACAATCTTCTGCCAATTACTCTCAATATCCAATCCCTTCACATCCAGCCAATCACTTCGCCTCTACTATTGGGCATGACTTATGATTATGCTTTTGTATGATATGATTTGTGCTTTTATATGATTGTAAAATTGGGATTGTATTATTGCTTGTGTGATTTTGTGCTTTGTATGCTTGCGACTTTATGCTTTATATGCTTGTGGTATTTTTGAATGTTGCAAATGCTCCTGTAACTTGATTTTTGTGATATTGATTTTTACATGACCTATTAAATTTATATGTTCAATGGCTGAATAAAAAAATTTGGATTTTGAGCCTTATCTAAATAAGCAATAAAGTTTGCAGTAATAGCTGGTTTGGCGCTAAAGGGAAAAATATTTTTTCAACACTGATTATCTACTAGTGTCATTCAAATGACTGAAATTATTACTGGAATGCATGTGGAGAGTGATAAAATTTTTTTACTCTGTTCATAAGTCATCACTACCAATTTTAAATTTTGATAACATTCTATTGTTTCAATAGAACATTTTTATTTTATTTTTTACTATTCTTTTTTATTTTGGCTTTTAGACACAGTATGGGTAACAGTTAAAAATGCAACAAACGCTGAGATGGAGATGACCATAAAGAAAGGGCTATCAAAGGCTAAGGAGAGAAAGGATAGAGAAACAAAGTAAGTTGATGCTTTAAATATGTAGTTGATGTTATAGTGATTTTGATCCACCTTGAAAGTGCAGACAAAATATTGAAATATTATAATCCCACTCTATATGGATCACTTCATAATTGCAAACTCACTCTGCTCTTGAATTCACTTAATTCGATCACATAAACAATAAAGAAAGTTTCAAACTAATATTAAAACTGTCACTGTATTTCACTTTTAAATAATGTTTTACTCACATATATTGGAGATGCTTGAGGAATGCATTTCACTTCTGAAAAGAAGCTTCGTCAGCCTGCCGCCAGGGGTCATGCTTTGTTAAGGTTAGGATGAGCGGCCATTATGTATTTGAAAATTGCGTTTGATTTTAATTGTGTTTGGTCGTTGAGTAAGTTTGTTCTATCTTGTTTATGGTGTTTGAATATTTCATATTGTTCCAGTGTATTTAGTTTGTGGCTATTTGGAATGTGTGTAAAATTTCTAAGTCAGTTTGGATGTTATTGTGTGAGTGCCCAGTGTTGATTAAGTGATCTGCAAATGTTGAGTCAGAGTTGGAATGTAGTGCTTTGATGTGCTCTTTATATCTTATGTTGAATGATCTGCCTGTTTGTCCTATGTAGTAATTGGGGCATGTGTTGCATTTGAGCTTATATATGCCTGGTTTGTTGAATTTGTGAATTGTGCTGTTTGTTAGGTGAGCTGGTTTTTGTTGGATCTGGTGTTTCAGGTTGTTTGTTGTTCTGAATGCTGTGTTAAATCCGGATTTTTGGAAGATGTAAGCTATTTTGTGTGATTTTTTGTTGAGCTATGTGAGTGTGACAAATCTGTATTGGTTTGCAGGTTTTGGAGCTCAAATGCAACACCCCAAGTACTACATAGGACAAACAGGCAGATCATTCAACATAAGACATAAAGAGCACATCAAAGCACTACATTCCAACTCTGACTCAACATTTGCAGATCACTTAATCAACACTGGGCATTCACACAATAACATCCAAACTGACTTAGAAATCCTACACACATTCCAAAAAAGCCACAAACTAAATACACTGGAACAATATGAAATATTCAAACACCATAAACAAGATAGAACAAACTTACTCAACGACCAAACACAATTAAAATCAAACGCAATTTTCAAATGCATAATGGCCGCTCATCCTAACCTCAACAAAGCATGACCCCTGGCGGCAGGCTGACGAAGCTTCTTTTCAGAAGTGAAATGCATTTCTCAAGCATCTCCAATATATGTGAGTAAAACATTATTCAAAAGTGAAATACAGTGTCAGTTTTAATATTAGATTGTTCATTAAGTATTTCGTCATGAAAAACATCACAGACAAAAGTTTCAAATGTGGGAAATGGAACTGTAAATATATGGATTAAAAGTTATATCAGTAGACTATACTTATCTGGTTCATTGCATCATGCTGATGAATAATTGTGTTTTCTGGCTTTTAAATTTAAAATGGGGTTCGCCCTCGCAAGGTGCAACAAAAGGGCACATTGGGCCAGACACCACATGAACGCTAAATTGTCTTTAAAGTGGTGCGTGCCTTTTGAGTGGCGGCGATCGTTGTTTAACGGAATTTCTACACATCAGCATGGTCATAGCTGCGCACACAAGTAGTTTTGTGGAGAATTGTTCAAGTGCTTACATATGTTTGGTTCCGGGTACTCAGCTGTTTATCTATATAAATAAAATTAGAGTTTTGTCTGTACATTTATCAGAATTATATATTTTTTGGTTCTTTTTACGTTTTATACATTAAATAAGCCGAAAATAGTCTTATCTCACTTTCTGTCTGTCTGTCTGTCTGTCACAGCCCCAAAGGCATTTTACGCGGCCTTCTCCTCAAAAACGAGAGCATCGATCGGGATTTTAGTTATTGAACAGTATTGAACAGTTTATTGACAATGTCTTTAGCTATAAAAAACAAAATTAACTTTTTTTTTAACAGAGTAATAAACGTTTAAAAACCAAGTGTTTTGCGATTTTGGATACATTTTACGCGGCCTTCTCCTGAAAAACGAGAGCATCGATCGGGATTTAAGTTATTTATCAGTATTGAAAACCTTTTTGACAATGTCTTTAGCTATAAAAAACTAAATTAACTTTTTTTTTAACAGAATAATAATAATAATAATAATATCGTGTGACCTGGCTGGCTCAGGTCTGGTGTCAGAGTTATCAGGTCGCACCTGAATAAGTTCAGGGCCTCTGACGTGACTTAACGACTGTTTTCTAGGCAGCCGGGACCGACAGCTTAACGTGTCCTCCGAAACACGGGAGTGGCCCGAGGTAAAAACTTTCGGTCAGAACTGGGATCGAACCCGGGACCTTTGGGCTAGCACACCAGCACTTAACCCACTCGGCTACGGCCACTCCATTTTTTAACAGAATAATAAACGTTTAAAAACCAAGTATTGTGCGATTTTGGATACATTTCTTCCAAGTTTTATTACCACATAAGAATAAGAACAAATCACGTGATTTATCATGATATATATCAATCAGCTGTTCTCAAATATAAATGGTGGGCCCTTCGCGGCGTTATTTACGCTGTCTGCAGACTTGTGGAGTCGGAGCATTGCAGTCTTTTAGGAAACATATGTCTGGTGAATCAAAGCTCATCTTATGTTTTATCAATTATTTCTTTTTTGAAAAAAAAACAAAATTTTCTTATTTCAATTTATCAAAACAAAAATTAGCATTTTAGGAAGGTGCGGTTTGTGCTAGGCTCTTGAGAATTCGCCAGGTAGCACTATTATTTGTTTGGGGTATGCTCGCCAGTGACTGGAGGGTACTGGGGAAGTAATATACCCAGGGTGGACAAAAACCAGCTGGTCAATGGCTCTGAAGGTGGAGGAGGAATGTATTTCCCAACAGCGGAAGAGGCAGAGGAACCTAGGAGGTGGGTCTCTGAATGAAACCCAGAGTGTGTCCAGATGCTCTGAAGTGGCGCTCCCACTACTGGTCTTACTTCACGCCGGGCTCGTAACCCGGCTGGAGGAAATTTCAAATTACTGGCAAGTGTTCAAAACAAGCCTCGGATAAGGACAGGATTAATCGGAAACAGCACTATTATTACCACATAAAAACAAATCACGTAATTTATGATGATATATCAATCAGCTGTTCTCAAAAAATATTCTCTCCAATAGCTCCAATTGCTTACGTTCTAAGTTGTTTACTAAGGGCCCGTTCACACGATACAGTTTTTGTGCGGTACAGTAAATTTGCTGTATCAGTTATTTTGCAGTACTTTCATTTGCATGTACGTTTCATATTGTATGTTCATACAATACTGTTTTGACTGGATCCAGTAAAAAAGCTGTTCTAGCCGATTTCTACATTCGGTTTTGTCTTCAAAAACTGTATCGCTAAAATCAGCTGTACCGCAAAATAACTATCCGTATCCGGTGGCACATGTATTGTATCGGTAATGGATATGTTCAAACGATACACTTATTACGCTGGAAGCAGTCTTCAGATCGTAAGCATTGATATTCTTCAGCATTGATCTTCTTATTAGTGAATTCCAGTGTCCAGAAGTGGAAGATATTAATTGTGGAAATTTAATTTCTCTAATATATGAGAGACCCGCCTTGTGGGACAAGACTTAAGATTAATATAAAAATAAAGAGAGAAAAATGTGTGGAATATTGAAACCAGAATTTGCGTACTTTGATCAAAATTTAAGAGAAACCTTCAGTAAGAAACTTATTTAAAAAAATCTTACACAAATAAAAAAAATCCTGGACTGGAATAAATAAAACTGAACTGAAAGCGCAATGGAAGAAGGAGGAGAGCACAGCAATAAGCAGCAAAGCCGGACCGTGTGAACTTCACAGTACAGTTGACGCCGTACAGTAAAAAAACCGTACCGCAAAAAAACTGTATCGTCTGAACGGGGTCTAAGCTGCTAACAACTTCATGATCGTTGCTATCAAAAAAGCCGAAACATATTTAGTCTTATTTCTAAACATAATCCGTACGAAGGACGGGCACAATAGCTAGTATTGAATAAAATAGCTTTTTTGATTGTATTTATATAATATAAAAAATATTCATTTCCATAAATAATTGTTTTTAAATGTTTTTCAATTAGACCTGGATAATATCAGCATAAAGTTATGTTTGTGTAAATACAAATTAGACCTGGATAATATCAGCATAAAGTCATATTTATTAAACCTGTTCCAGAGGACTGCGCATGCACAAAACACTGTTGTCAGTAAACATTTTCTAAACTCAAATTTCTCATGTTGATCTTTGATTCCTTAAAAACAATGACCAGCTGTTATTGGCATTTTTAAAAGATTTTTGATAGTGACCTGACAATATATACTCATTAATTCAATATGAATTATTCATTCATATATAATTATATAGTACATCAGAACTATTAATTTTTATAATCGTTTTTTTTTTTTTTTTTTTGTAATGTGATGGTAATGAGATTTCTGCAAAACGTAAATCATGCAGCATTTATACATGCATTTGTACATGCCAGCATTTATGACAACAATGCTTCATTGCAGTATCCGGATTCTGAGAAACTTGTTTAGAAGATTTTTTAGATAACTTTTATTAGCAACAGTGTTCTGTGCATGCGCATGTCTCTGGAACTGGCTTGGTAGATATTATTGTTTTCAAATTTGTATATGATTTCTATTAATTAAAACAGACCTTTGTTAACACTGCACTATTATGATTGTTATTCACATATGTTTACAAATTTTAAAGTGGCAATGTTAATAGGCAGTTACATTATTGTTTTTTCAATCTATTATTATTTTTCCAGAAAACAAATGACCTGCGACCGAGGATATTTGGGGATGACGGGTGCAACAGAAGCGCCCATTACGGATGATGATCAATTATTTTTTATTAATGAATATTTTTTATTCTAAAGGAATAATAAATTTTAATTTTCTATAAATTTTATTAAATGAATAATTTTTCTGGAAGATTTGAAACGAATTATTGCAATAAATTATTTTTGTAAATCAAGACATAAAAGTTTCATTTATTCACTTGATTTGATTTTCTACATAAAATGTTGTATAATTTCAGTAATTTAATAAGACAAACTAAACCGGCCATTATTATAAAGTTATAATCAACTTCACTAGATAAATCATTAATCTGTGGCTTGCACCTGCATATATGCTGCATTTTTGGATTTCCTATCACCTTTATTAACACTATATATATTAAATAACTTCAAACTTCGATTAAAGTTCTTGAAACGTGTCCTATATCCCTTGGATATTCTAGAAGTGTATTGCTAGAATATCCTGATGGGGTGCTCACATGATTTTCTTAGGTCATCCTTGGGATATGATAGAATATACTTAAAGGGATATCACTAGTATATCCTGGAGGTGTGACCAGATGATATCTTCAGGACAACCCTAGCATATCCCAGGATATCCTAGAGAGATATCCCCAGAATATCCTAGAGTGATTTCCCCAGAATATCCTAGAGAGATATCTCCAGAATATCCTGGACAGATATCCCCAGAATATCCTAGAGAGATATCCCCAGAATATCCTAGAGAGATATCCCCAGAATATCCTAGAGAGATATCCCCAGGATATCCTAGAGGGATATCCCCAGGATAGGGATATTGGCGGACATTCACATGTGCTAGGGACATCCTGAGGATATTCATATCCCACAACGGGATCTCCTCAGGATATTCCTGTCATCCCTATGGGACATTCTCAGGATATGCCAGGGATATTCTTGTGCTGTGTGGGTTATGACCTGACTTTGAAAATTTCTGATGCTAAAATCCAACAACAGTTTTTGGAAAAAGCTAGGTTTTGTCACGAAATCTATGCCGAATTTTCCACCACATTCGATAGCTATATTGAAGCAAATATAAAAGAGGATGAAGATTATGAAGTTAGCTATGCAAATTTATCTGCATTTCAAGATATGTATGAAAAAGTGAAATCCTTATTTTTCTATTTAGAAGAAAAACGCACGCAAGCTCAGAAAACAAAATCTGAGCCTAAAACTCCCGCTATTCCTACTGATTCTCGAGCGAAAATTCCGCCAATATCAGTCCCAAGTTTCAATGGAAATCAAGCTGACTGGCCGGTCTTTTATCAGTTATTCAAATCATTGATTCATGAAAACCCCGCACTTTCAAAATTAGAGAAAATTCATTATCTCGTTTCAAGCTTACAAGGCTCAGCTAAATCTGTTTGTGCTGGCGTGATACCAGTGCAAGAAAATTATGATGATTTATTCCAGTCGTTGGTTGATCGTTACGAAGATAAACGTCTACTTGCATCAACATATTTAGATAAAATACTATCGATGAAACCCATTACTCAAGAATCTGAGAAAGATTTAAACTCTTTTGTACATAATTATGTTGAATCAATTACAGCACTCAAAAAATGCAACATTCCTAAGCTTGATGATTACATATTTTTGCATATTGCCTTGAAGAAATTGGATAATAATACAGTTAAACTTTTTGAAATGTCATGTAGAACAAAAGAAATGCCATCTTTCGATGAACTTGTCAAATTTGTAAAGGAGCAAGCTAAGATTCTAGGGCGAACTCAAAGTAATATCAAAGTCATAAGTAATAACTTCCATTCACCTTCAGGAAAAACAAAAAGTCCGCATAGTTTCGTTGTTCGCAACCGGCATGAAAGTAATGTGGTTGACACTCAGTCAAAATCAAATCAATGTCCGTTATGCTCGCAATCAATTCACCCATTCTATCTGTGTAATGTTTTCATTCAATCATCAATAGATGAACGATGGACTATAGTGAAAAAACAAAATGCTTGTTTTAATTGTTTGTCTTTCAGTGGACATACAGCTAATAATTGTAAGTCGGAGATGACTTGCAAGAAATGTAACAGTAAACATCATACTCTTTTGCATCAAAGTAATAGGGTACAAATGAAAACTGATTTTGCTACCTCCCATGCATCGCAAAATTACGATAAGAAGTCGGAAAACGTCGTAGATTGTTCAAGAAAAGATGCAAGTACCTCTTTTATGCATCACACCGCATCTCGCAACGCATATAACTCTCAAACTGTTTTGCTCGCAACGGCAAAAGTGTTAGTAGAAGACGCATCTGGTAACATACACAGTTTACGAGCACTTCTTGATCCCGGGAGTCAATCTCACTTCATCACAAAAAGTCGGTGTTCACAATTAGGTTTTCACATGGAAAACACTGATTTGAAAATAAAAGGTATTGGATCGAGTTTAATGAATGCAAATCATGTCACCACGTTCACATTCAAATCAAAATTGCCACCGCATCAATCCTATAAAATTGATGCACTTGTTATTGAAAACTTGACCGATAAATTACCGTTTGAAAAAATTAATATGAGTGAGCTGTCATACATTAAATCATTATCACTTGCGGATGATGAATTTCACGAGCCGGCAGATATTGACATACTTTTGGGAGCGCAACTATGGCCTTTAATCATAGGAAAACGGAAGGTGTTTGGGCCTCCCTCCACACCAGTAGCTATGGAATCATCCCTAGGATATTTACTTATGGGAAACGCACCTGTTGAGCAGCTCGCTACACATCGCTCTAATTTTTGTTCTTATATAGAACAAGGTTTAGGAGAGACAATGGAAAAGTTTTGGAAATTAGAGGAGGTCCCCTCAAAGCCACTAATGGCTGAGGAAGAACAAGAATGTGAAGCATTATTCTGTGACACATATCAACGTCGAACGGATGGAAGATTTTGTGTATCGCTTCCATTTAAGCACTCGCCTACATTGTTAGGCTCATCTAAAGATAGTTGTACCGCTAAATTCCGATCACAAGAACTGAGATTGATGAAAAATCCGTCTATGTATGATAGTAGTATGTTTTTGGCGGAGCTGGCGCAACCTTGACCTTTGACCCCGGAAGTGACCTTGAGAAACCGGATGTGGCCAGGAACCGGATGGACAGAGCTGGGACAGCGTGGGAACCTGGGGATCTGGGACAGCGTGGGAACCGAAAGTTGTCCCCCCCCCCCTCCCTGACCTACCCCCCCCCACCCCACCCTAACCTGCCCCCCCCTCCCACCATTACCTAACCCCCCTACCTCCTACCCTCACCCAACAATCCCCATGGCGCGCCACTTTTAAATCCAACTAACCTAACCCAACCTAACCTAACCTAACATGACCTAACCTAACCCAACATAACTCAACCTGACCTAACCTAACCAAAACTAACCTAACCTAACATGACCTAACTACCCAGGGAAGGGGAGCACTAGGGGCGCACTAGTGGTGTACTAAAGGCGCACTATTGGCGCACTAGGGGAGCACTAGTGACCTAGTGCTCCTGCTAGTGCTCTAGCAGCTCTAATATGTAAGCATTCAAGCTAATTGTAAGATAAGCTCGCACTCACTGTGAGCTCTTTTACTGAGCCACTGCACCCACTTACTGCACACTCAGTGCTCCACTCAGTGTAGTAGTGCACACTCAACTCCCACTTAGTACCACTTTTGGATATCTTGGTGTACCACTTTTGTCCCTTATGGCTTACTTGGTGCACAATTGGAGTGACTAATTCATATATAGTATAAGCCAACAGTCAACACCCAACAGGTGACTTAGAGAAATATGTCTTAGGTTAATCTAATTTATAAGGATAGGATTGTAGGGATTTGTGGAAAACACAAAAGACAGATTCATAATAATTTCTCCATTTATTGATACAACATATAATAATACATTTTTCCAGTTACAATGCAATATATTAAATACAAAAAACAACTCTTTCCTTATTTCTACTGGGGGTATGCTTAAGAACATCCAGCCTAATTCTAATTTTATAATTTAAATCTATATTAGAGTTCTCAAATTCTTCCTCCACCCAATAATTCGAGATATACAATGCTTCTAGGTTCTCAAACTGTAGAATATACCGATTCTTATTTCTAGCCTATACTTGTCTAATTGCAACAATGATCAACTCTGTACCTTCTGCTAACTCTTCCAATCGTTTGCACTGTCCTACTTTTACTTTCCCCTTTAATTTCCAGCATTGTAATGCTGTTGAATTGGTCCACTTCTGACTGTGTAAAGGAAGTGTCTTCCAAGTTTTTCCACACATCGGACGAAAATTCAATTGTTTGTATTTTTGGAAATGTGTAACCATTGTAGCTTGTCATACCATTAATGGTAATTAGACAAATGGTTTCTCCTCTTGGCAAGCAAATCATATCTTTTTCATCATTGTAGGGGATCACAAAATAGCCTACTTTCTTAAGATCTTCTATTTCTTTGTATGCATTGAGAAAAACCTTTTTATGGTACCCTTTTACAAAGTAAACCTGTTTCAAGCTATCTTTTTCCCCTAGAACCCCAACATATGTATGTAAACTTTTCCTTATTATTCACAGTAAATGCAGTCACATGATACACCCCGCTTGGTTCAAAATTCTTCCAATGTGAATAAAAATATGGTTCAAGCTGCTCTCTCAAATCTTTGATTTCATTCTCATATTGTACTAGCTGTTTATGCTGTTTCTTTATGGACTCTGTAGCTTTTAAAAACTCAACTTTCCTACGTTTAAGATTAATTTTGTCCAGCTCTAGCTTACGCTTCCTAGCAGATAGCACTGTGATTGGAGACAAGGGATCTATTTCTTTAACAGGATAGGGAGCAAGCTTGGAGGTTATGTTTGTTCTTTTTCTTAAAACTTGAGGTATAAGATTACTGGTTTTAACAAGACCTAGCTCATCTAGGTTGACCTCTTTGGCAATAGGAGAGAAAGTGGTGTTATGAATTTGGGAGTAGCCCAAATTTTTTTTGTTAGATTACCTTGAATAACTTACTTGTTTGGTATCATTTTAAACGTTATTAAATTCTAAAGATATTTTTTTATGTAAAGTTTTCTGAATTAGGACATTTTAAGCTAGTTATTGGAGAGTTTAGATTTGAATTATTCGTTTTCAATAAAAGTAATTGAATCGATTGGGTTTTCATGTTGGGATTGGTATTACAGTAGAGCATTGTTTTGAGATTCAATATCGAGCAGGATTTAGTCCCACGCTAGTCTAGTAAAAGGAGATAGAGGTAGTTTCTCATTCTTTTGCTCTATCTCACACTCACTTTACCTGTTCATTTTTCATTTGCGAAATTGGCGTTCTGCGCAGGCCTGCAGGCGAATCTAGAGTTTTGATTCGATGAAAAGTACGTAGTTTTGTAATCCCCGTTTTATTTCTGAACATCGATTCCCACCAAGAGCAAACTCGGTTTGTAGGCGAGCGATCGGCTCATTACTCTACGAAATTGCATGGAGCAAACACCACGCTAGTTTTGATGAAGTTACAGTGTAAATTTTAGGTTATGGTGACGTGATAGTTTTGTTTTTAGGCCCCTGTGCTGGGCAATGTTTATTATGTCAAATTTATTTTATTATGTGATTTAAAAGTTTATATTAGGAAACCGCCACTCACCTCATGTTTAGTTTGAATTAGTTTGTTTGATTTGAAGATAATTTGTGATGTACTTCGCCGCTTTATAAGGTAACAACAATAATATTTTTTTAATATGAAATACTTTGTGAATTTATATTTCTAGCTTAATTGTTCTCATGTACGTAATTGATGTAAGCAATTGTTTGTCAGAATTTATAGGCTATGGATAAGAGTTTGAGAAGTTTCGTATAAAAGAGGAAGATATTAAATATTCAATTTAAATCAGTAGTAAAAGTTAGCATACCGATATTAGTGTGATAAAAAGATTATGAATTTGATGATGTAACTAAGAAACTCAACTTCCTTATTGCTATAGATTAATGTGAACTATTTTGAATTCTGCGATGCTGTGATACTTATGAAGTAAAGGTTAGGTTTGTTTAATTGTTTGAATTTTAGTAATGTAGATGTGTAATTAAGCGACATAAATGTTTGGGATTTGTGGTCGTGAAAGTAAATTGGAAATAGTAGTGTTCATCTCAAGTTAAGGGTTTATTTCATTATCAAAATAGGAAGTTACAAAATTTGAAATTTCAGCGGTTCCCGAATTGGAGAGTTTCCGGATAGGAGGATTCCCGAGTTGGGGTCATTCCCGAGTTGGGGTCATTCCCGAGTTGGGTCGTTCCCGAATTGGAGTCATTCCTGAATTGCAGTCTTCCTGAATAGTCAAGACTTCGAAACTTCGAGGGCTTGAGTATTCCAGCATTGGAGAGTACGAGAATTCCAGACCAAGGCTGTATTAGATCAACATGAACTCTATACCTTGGAAGTAGTAAGGATTATCAAACGAGGTAACAAATTTATTATATTTCTTGCTTCGATCAAAGTGAGTGCAACGAATTGTGGGGAACTATTAATTCAATGGGATTACGAAAACGACGATATAATTTTGTTAATTAAAGTAACCTTCAAAATGCGCAATAATTTAAAAGACTTGAAATAAGGATAAGTTTAGACTGTAATGTTGATTGATATGTATAATTTTTGATTTGGTTATTTTGAGGTTAATAAGGTGTGATTATATTTTCGAGTGGTTGTTTCCTAAACATGCGCTTCATTTGGCTTGGTAACCTAGTTCCTCTTGGTTTTGTATGCATTGGTATTTGATGGTGTTTTGGTGTACAAGCGTGTAGAAAGGAAATGTTTTCCTTTTTCCACGTTTCGCCTTCTAAATTTTTGGTTGTTTCCGTCATTCTAAATTTATTCTAAATTAAAAACAAATTGATGGGACAATTTACTGCGCCACTCTGCTGCTGCTATGCTACAGCTATGCTTTTGCTATGCTACATAACTTTTCTTAAATCTTTAGCTAACCTGACAAACCAGGGTTTTGTTTGAAATTTGAACTTTGTTAAAGAATACCGATAATACCTATGCAAAAACTTGAGGAATAGTTAAGTCAATTGTGTAAAATAACAGTGTAAGAAATAGTAGTTGAAATATTAAGTGAATATTGGAACATAATATCTGAGATATTTTATAGTCTACAATGTCGTCATCAGAAATGAGACATCTCTAGGTGGACATTTAGGTTTAGCTAAGACTATGAATAAAGTGTTAGAAAATTTTTATTGGCCTGGTGTAAGAAAAGATATTGCTCTTTTAGTAAAATCTTGTGAAATATGTGGTAAGAGCAAACCTGCTCAAAGGCACAATTTTGGTTTTTTATCTTCTAAAATTGAGGAAGAGCCCCTTGCTAGGTTTCATTGCGATTTTGTAGGTCCACTTATACGTTCTACCCAAGGTCATACTCATATTTTCAGTTGTGTAGATTCATTCTCAAAATTCTGTTGGTTAATCCCAGTAAGGAAGGCAAACACTAGTTCTGCTATTAAAGCATTGAAATCTATTTTTGTAAATTTTTCCGTTCCAAAGAGTATTGTAACTGATAATGCTACCGTCTTCACCTCAGCTCATTTCAAAAATTTTTGTTTCCAGTTAGGAATCAAACATATTACTACTAGTCCATACTATCCGTGTCCAAACGTTGCGGAAAGAGTACACAGAAACCTTAGGAGTGCTTTAATTGCTTTTCACGGCAATGCACAGTCAAAATGGGATGAGAGTTTATCATGGCTCCCTTTAGCTTTTAATTTAGCAAAACATGAGAGTACTAATTGTACGCCCTTTTCGTTGCTTTATAGATATAATGCAAATCATCCGTTGATTAACGCCTGGAGATTAGAGGAAATTTTGCCTAATAGCTGTAATGAGGACACACTGAATGTTTGGCAAAAAGCTAAACAGAATTTGACAAGGAATCATGCTAGAGTGAAACAGAGATACGATCAGCATAGAGCTGAAGTTCCTTTTAAAGTTGATGATCTAGTTTGGTTGAGGACTCATATAGTGAGTAAAGCTGTAGATAAAATTATGTCGAAATTGAGTTACCGTTGGAAAGGTCCATATGTCATCTCGAGATTTTTAACTCCAGTGACAATAGAATTGTGTGACCCGCATAGTGGTCGTTTTGTGCAAAAAGCGCACGTGTCTCAAGTTAAGCGATTTTACCCTAGTGTATCTAGCACTGATGATTGAATTTCACATCTTTGCACACTTGTTGGTTATTGTCTTAGAATTTGAATCCCAAATATGTTGTTTGGTAAATAAGTTGTCATCTAATAGAGCTTTGGTATTGTAATGATTGATAAGGACTATGCGCGCAGTCTCATCATTGACACTCAGACTCTACTTTTTTTTGGTATTGAAACAAGCTGTAACATAGTAGTTGTAGTTGTAATGTATACTCTTTGAATGAATATATGCCTTGTAATAGATAAATTTTTCTTATAGATTTAATCATGTGACGTCTAGAACCTTGCCGCATCTTTCTTAATTGAGAGCCAAGTTTTGTAGAAATTTCTGTCATTATGTAGGTTAAACCGTAAATTTAGTATGGAATAATAAAGTGTTAGAAATGTGAGATAATTTAGGAAGTAATCGTTAGTAGTAGTATTTGCTGTACTGAGAAGAAGATATTATAGATATTGAGTGTAGATATGATTTATAGGTAAATAAGAGTTGTAGGACGTTGCCTTTGAAATTTAAGCCTCATGTAATTGTGCCATGTAGATTTTTAAGAGTTTAATAGGTATTAGTTAGTGTTGATATTAATTAGTGGATACCCGCGCGCGAATGAATTGACAATTTTGGGAAACTCAGATAAGAGTATTGTATAGGATCGTAGTTGAATCATTTAGTTCAGATTTTGGGGAACATTCATATTATAGTTTAATAGGAGAATAGTTTTGTAGATTTTGCGAGACTATAGTTTAGGGAATCACTACTAGTGATTATTTTTAAACATCACCTTTAGGTTTTCACACTAATCATCACCTTTAGTTAGAGATTTGACACATACGCGTGGTGCCATATTTCGATCTTTACTTATATATTATTTAGGACCTCTTAGTTTATGTATTATGTCTGTTGGCATCTGTAGAGTTGCGGCCACTTCACTATAGTTGTTTAGGAGATTGATTTGATTTTATTACACATCACTACATCTATTGAATTGCTTCCACATTTAGTTACTTACGTTCACCTGTGATACTATTATTTGTTGATTGTCTTAGGCGGTGTTTCACACTGCGAAAGGGGGGGAGAATTGTTATGAATTTGGGAGTAGCCCAAATTTTTTTTGTTAGATTACCTTGAATAACTTACTTGTTTGGTATCATTTTAAACGTTATTAAATTCTAAAGATATTTTTTTATGTAAAGTTTTCTGAATTAGGACATTTTAAGCTAGTTATTGGAGAGTTTAGATTTGAATTATTCGTTTTCAATAAAAGTAATTGAATCGATTGGGTTTTCATGTTGGGATTGGTATTACAGTAGAGCATTGTTTTGAGATTCAATATCGAGCAGGATTTAGTCCCACGCTAGTCTAGTAAAAGGAGATAGAGGTAGTTTCTCATTCTTTTGCTCTATCTCACACTCACTTTACCTGTTCATTTTTCATTTGCGAAATTGGCGTTCTGCGCAGGCCTGCAGGCGAATCTAGAGTTTTGATTCGATGAAAAGTACGTAGTTTTGTAATCCCCGTTTTATTTCTGAACATCGATTCCCACCAAGAGCAAACTCGGTTTGTAGGCGAGCGATCGGCTCATTACTCTACGAAATTGCATGGAGCAAACACCACGCTAGTTTTGATGAAGTTACAGTGTAAATTTTAGGTTATGGTGACGTGATAGTTTTGTTTTTAGGCCCCTGTGCTGGGCAATGTTTATTATGTCAAATTTATTTTATTATGTGATTTAAAAGTTTATATTAGGAAACCGCCACTCACCTCATGTTTAGTTTGAATTAGTTTGTTTGATTTGAAGATAATTTGTGATGTACTTCGCCGCTTTATAAGGTAACAACAATAATATTTTTTTAATATGAAATACTTTGTGAATTTATATTTCTAGCTTAATTGTTCTCATGTACGTAATTGATGTAAGCAATTGTTTGTCAGAATTTATAGGCTATGGATAAGAGTTTGAGAAGTTTCGTATAAAAGAGGAAGATATTAAATATTCAATTTAAATCAGTAGTAAAAGTTAGCATACCGATATTAGTGTGATAAAAAGATTATGAATTTGATGATGTAACTAAGAAACTCAACTTCCTTATTGCTATAGATTAATGTGAACTATTTTGAATTCTGCGATGCTGTGATACTTATGAAGTAAAGGTTAGGTTTGTTTAATTGTTTGAATTTTAGTAATGTAGATGTGTAATTAAGCGACATAAATGTTTGGGATTTGTGGTCGTGAAAGTAAATTGGAAATAGTAGTGTTCATCTCAAGTTAAGGGTTTATTTCATTATCAAAATAGGAAGTTACAAAATTTGAAATTTCAGCGGTTCCCGAATTGGAGAGTTTCCGGATAGGAGGATTCCCGAGTTGGGGTCATTCCCGAGTTGGGGTCATTCCCGAGTTGGGTCGTTCCCGAATTGGAGTCATTCCTGAATTGCAGTCTTCCTGAATAGTCAAGACTTCGAAACTTCGAGGGCTTGAGTATTCCAGCATTGGAGAGTACGAGAATTCCAGACCAAGGCTGTATTAGATCAACATGAACTCTATACCTTGGAAGTAGTAAGGATTATCGAACGAGGTAACAAATTTATTATATTTCTTGCTTCGATCAAAGTGAGTGCAACGAATTGTGGGGAACTATTAATTCAATGGGATTACGAAAACGACGATATAATTTTGTTAATTAAAGTAACCTTCGAAATGCGCAATAATTTAAAAGACTTGAAATAAGGATAAGTTTAGACTGTAATGTTGATTGATATGTATAATTTTTGATTTGGTTATTTTGAGGTTAATAAGGTGTGATTATATTTTCGAGTGGTTGTTTCCTAAACATGCGCTTCATTTGGCTTGGTAACCTAGTTCCTCTTGGTTTTGTATGCATTGGTATTTGATGGTGTTTTGGTGTACAAGCGTGTAGAAAGGAAATGTTTTCCTTTTTCCATGTTTCGCCTTCTAAATTTTTGGTTGTTTCCGTCATTCTAAATTTATTCTAAATTAAAAACAAATTGATGGGACAGTGGTGGTTGACTTGGAGAAATATGTCTCACCACTCTTAATATAACACTTTTGTTTGAAACTTATATTATCCCCTGTTGTCTGTATCCTCGCAAATTTCTACATAATTAATTTTTTTTTTTTTTTTTTTTTTTTTTTTTTTTTGTAGATTACGTCTTGGAGACTCCAGTTAAGGAGTATAAGACAAGTCAGATCAACAATATTATAAACTAGATAACATAATTACTTCAATAAGTTGAGGTGAGGCTTAATTTTGATGTGAAAGGAACTCTAGTACACTATAAAAAGCTTTATCAACTAAATATTTCTTCAATTGTTTTTTAAATATTTCTATATTTTCAAGACTCTTCAAAAACTGCGGTAGCTTGTTGTAGAATTTCCTACCAATATAACTAGGTTTTTGTTTGAATAAGCTACTATTGTGACTCACCAAGTGATAATCTCCTCGGCTTCTTGTATTATAATCATGTACATCAAGATTTTGGTTAATATCATTCGTTTTTACATATAAAGTAGCTTCATACACATATAAGCAGGGTACAGTTAGGAGACCAAGTCTCTTGAACAACGGCCTACATGAATCTAATCTATTTACTCTTTCTATACACCTAACCGCTTTCTTTTGGATCTTAAACACCTTATCAAGATTTTGTTTTGATGAATTACCCCATACTAAGATAGCATACCTAATATGTGACAGTAAGAGCCCATGGTAAGCTGTAAAAAGTAACTTTTTGTCATTCAATCTAGCGAGCTGTCGCAGGACAAATACCCCAGATGAAATTTTACTACATATTTTCTCAATGTATGGAGTCCAGGTCAATCGTCTATCCAACATAACTCCTAGAAATGCAATTTTTTCTTCCTGGTCTAATTTATTATCGTTTACAAACACGTTTATAGCCCTATCTTCATTTAAATTATGTTTGTTTTTGAATTGAAGGTATTGGCATTTTTGACTATTTATAGTTAATTTCAACTGATTTAAAAATTGGACAATGGACTGCACACCTATATGGGCACTTATTTCTAAATTATCTAGAATGGAATTGCTGAAAATGAGTGATGTATCATCAGCAAATAAGAGGGCTCTACCACTAATTAATTCTTTAGGTAAACGGTTGACATATAACAAAAAAAGCAATGGACCTAGTATTGACCCCTGAGGCACTCCAGCTTGCACCTCTAATTTATTAGATTTATTCTTTACTATACTATTACCAACTACTGTAGTTAGTTCTACACATTGTTTTCTCCCAATAAGATATGATTCAAACCATTTCAGTTCAACCCCATTTACACCTACATTTTGCAGTATTTCCAATAAAGTTCTATGATTAACACAATCAAATGCCTTTGACAGATCTAAGAAGATTGCAGTAGCTTTATCACCTGAATCTATTATATCTAATAGTTTTTCAACTAGAGAAATTATGGCTGTTTTTGTTGATCTCCCTTTCTGGAAGCCATGCTGTTCATCACAGATAAAGTTAGCTTCTTGAAGGTGCAGAAGTAACCTATTTAGAACTACTCTTTCAAAAATTTTACTTATTACATTTAAAATACTAATGGGCCTATAGTTTTCTACCTTTTCTCTATCACCATTTTTGAAGATTGGTAAGATCTTCCCCTCTTTTAAGTTATCTGGAAAAACACCTTGTTCTAATGAATGATTGATCAGATGAATCAAGGGGTCTAACAATTGATCTTTACATTCTTTCAGAATTTTACTGGATACCCCATCCATTCCTACAGTTTTTTTATTATTTAAACTATCAATGATATTTGACAACTCGTCTTGGTATACTGGGTGGAATTTTAATTTGTTCTGAATCCCCTCAGTATTCCTCATGTTTGCATCACTAATACCTGTATTAAGAGATTTTTGAAGATCCTTAGCAACCAGTTGATAATATCTGTTAAAGAAATTACAAATGTCTACACTATCATCAATATATTTGTTATTTTCGTTAATTATTCTGGGGACACTAGTATAAGCATCTACATGAGCTACTTGCCTATTTTTGTTTATTACATCCCACACTGCTGTGTTAAAGTACACACTATTATTCAAAATTTCAGCTGTTTTCTTACATTTCGCTCTTTTCACTTCTCTTGTATAATTTTTCTTTAGAGCTTTGTAATTATCTTCACTTAACATATTTCTAGATAGTTTGAATTCATCATATGCATCTTTAACCCTATTTCTTTCTGCAAGGATATCATCAGTTATCCACTCTTCAATCTTGTCTAATTTGTTCTTTACAGGGACTTTTTTTAACTGGACAACTCATAGTAATATGAAACCTTAAAATATTAATGAAACTATCATATTTGTCATTTAAACTATTGCTATTGTAAACCCTACTCCAGTTTTCTTGTAGCAGATTCTGCTTCAAACAATCGATATTCCCCTGTTCACATTGTTGAATTTCTTTCATTACTCTACTCTTTTTAATTGATTTATGACCTTGCAACCCCACCTCTAAGATTTGATAGTCATGATCAGATAGTTCCGAGCCGCCTAATCTTGTTTTAGAGTAATCTATATTAGTAAGGATGTTATCAATTATTGTTTGTGATGTTCTTGTGACTCTGGTATATTCATGAACTTTTATTTCCAAGTTATTCATGCATATAATATCCTTTAAATCTTCTGTCATTTTATTCTGTGTTGCAAAGTCTGTATTGAAATCTCCCGCTACAATAACGTTTGTAAAACGAGTAGTAGTAATCTCTAAAAGCCTATTGAATAGTTCACAAAAATTGTTCCATTCCCCATTTGGTGACCTGTAAATACCTAACAACGCTACTTCGAAATTATTGTCGATTTTTACTCTCAAACCAGTAACTTCTAAATCCATTTCCACAGAAAATTTCTCTACATATTCTAAATTAAATGTTTGCATATTCTTAGCATTTTTAGTGAAGATAGCTACTCCCCCACTTCGATGAGATGTCCTGCAATACGACGTTTTCAATGAATAGTTTGGAATATTAAGTTGTGACAATTCATCTTCTTTTAAACCATGCTCTGTGAAAATAGCTATATCAGGAGCCTCTTCTTTAAAAAATACTTCGATTCTATCTATTTTGTTACGAATGTATTGAATATTCTGATGGAACACAGTGAGTACCGGTACTTCCCTATCATCCCTTATTACGTTATCGTTGCTTTTGCATATTGAAGTACATCTACTTAATCTCTTAGAACCTTGGGAGCCCATCAGATTGTTACAAGAGTTCCTTCCACTAATGCTATCCTGATTTCCTAATCGATTAACGTCCTTTAATACAATTGAAGATATGAATTTATCATCTGAAACTAGTTTCCCTTCCCGGTTTTGAGCCACTTTACTAAAAAAGGTTCGTTAGATGATTGTTTAGTAGAATTATTGACAGTAGATTGCAAACGACTTTCAATCAGCTCTGCCAGCCTATTACAAAATATTACTTTGCCAGATTGATTTAGATGTAGACCATGATTAGTGAAGTTATGTTTTTTCAGCCTTTCATTTAGAAAACAAATCCCCAACTGCTTAGAATTCTTATTTTTTAGGCTGTTGATTGTATTATGAATTGATTTATTTGTTGACTTAATGGCTTCATTTAGCTCTGGCCTATCAAACCTATACGGAATTGTACTTATTATTACATTAGTTTTTTTGGCTGAGTGGCGCAATCTCTTTAATTTTTTTATTTATTTCAGGAAGATGTTTTAGATTAGGTTCATTTATATTGTTTGAGCCACCCAGTACTATTAGAAAATCGTTTTTTCCAAAATCTTTAGTTTGTTCCTGTGCTGACTCTACGATAGCGTTTATAGGGGCACTTGGTTTGAAAAAGCTCTGAACTTCATACTTATTTTTTAATCTTTTATTTAGTAGGTCACTACAGTCTCGTCCATGACTGGATGTCAAGAGCAGTACTCTACCTTTCCTATCGTTATTTTCCCTTACTTTAGTTTTGGTTGCTGTTTGCAAAACCTGACTATACGTTTTTGTTTGACCATTTCTATTAATTTTTTCCCCATTTGATTTAGGTTCTACTTTTTTTTTTGTATTGATCAGAGGTTCAGATCTTACATTAGCCAAGTTTATTTTTGATTTTAATATTTCGATTTCCTCTGACATAGACCTACATTGACTCGTGAGATTTAGTATTTCAGTTTTATGGTCTTCCTGCTGCAATTTTACAATAACTTCCAGAGATTTTATGTGATCCACTAACCCTATTCGTTCTTCCTCAGAATTTTTTAGCGATGTTTCTAATTTTGTTTTCAATTTGGTGTGATCACTCAATAGTTTAGCAACCTTTTCTTCTACATCTACAGTAGCTTTAAGAGCTGTTGGAGATTTTTTTGTTAATAATTGCTGAGATCGCGTAGCTACCTGAGTTTTAGTTAAACAATTAGATTTAGATGCCTTGTTTGGACTCATTTTCCTATCTAAAAATTGTTTTCAATTGATTTTAGTTAAATGTTTAATGAAATATTGCTTAATTTATTACAATTGTCAACTTGAGACTATTTTATTACAAGAAAATTTATCAATATCGGTACACCTAACCTCGAAAATAGAATTTGACTTTTTATTTAAATACTTTAACTTATATTAGACAAGTTAATGATGTAAATTATTAAGATATTATAAATACTAATAATAATAAACAAAAATACTACTTATCCATTTGAATTAATATTCTATGCTTCAAAATTCGCAGAGCCTGTTCTGACAACGTATGCACAGTACCACTGCTACCTCGATCTAATGGGTAGTAAATTGAAGCTAAATGCATAAATGACATAGGATATTATTTTATTTCGATGTTCTGGATTGGTGGGCAGCTTTACTTGTACTCCAGTCAATTTCTTGGTGTTGCTATTCTCCCAGTAAACATATTGTAAAAGATTGTTATAAACCAAGCAACAGCTATTCTTTAAACTATCTGTCAGTTTGGACCACATCTTAGACAAGGATACAGAATATATTGGAGCATTTTCAAAATAATTTTTACTGTCATTTAAGAGTGGCAAGCTATCTCAAATAGGATCGAATTTCTTAGAGTTGGAGCTATTTCTTATGCTATAGTTATAAATTGTTGCTTCCAAACGTGTAATGCCATGCATTCTAGCTAAATCAGAAGTAAAGGTTTCCTGTAATCTTGTATCTGGACAGGTAATAAAGTCTACAATATGGTTACCCAGCTGCTTATTTACACCAGGGCTTGTCATTTGGCAAATTAACTTATTATACATTTTCACTCTTACATTATTATTAACCCAAGTTAAGCAATCAATCCCAACAGTTTTATCATTATCTACAATCACATTATAGGGTAAACATCCTGCACAATTGGATTATGCAAGCATTACAAAAAGATATACATTTCTGTCAAAGTTTGCTTTTCTCAATAAAAAAATAAAAAATAAAAAAAATATGATTATTGTATCATCATTTACCCCACCACTCCCCTCCTAGAGTATAAGGTATAGCTGAGTAGGAGAAAACACTAGGGGAGCATTAGAGTGAACACTAGGTGAACAGTGAGTGAACAGTGAGTGAACACTGAGTGAACAGTGAGTGAACACTGAGTGAACACTGAGTGAACAGTGAGTGAACACTGAGTGAACACTGAGTGAACAGTGAGTGAAAAGGGAGTGAACACTAGGTGAATACTGAGTGAACACTAGGTGAACAGTGAGTGAACAGTGAGTGAACACTGAGTGAACAGTGA